>JAVSBV010080235.1:0-10006 GCA_033117975.1 Parotocinclus spilosoma | reverse complement strand
TATATATATATATATATATATATATATATAAGATGAACTTGTGTATGGATATAACCTTGTGTGTGTCACTTACATGGCCACTGATGCCGATAGCGACATTAAAGAAGCCAAATAAATAAAAATAACCAAATGTTATTGTAATTGACTGTAATTGACAAGCTACGTATTGATCGTCCAAAGACCGCTATCGACCGAGAAACCTCACCAATGGTTTTGGCAGCCTTTCTGAAAAGCATGTGACGTGTCCTGTGACTTTTGACCCTCCCTGTAAATGATCGAGGATTATTCTCAAATAATATAACGCATGAATCACTGTTTAGAGGGTGTACATGGAATGACATTTTCTGTATTTTGTGGCATTGTACTTTAATGTCAAATCTCAAATCTTCCACCTAATTTGCAATTATAATCTAGTAGCTGCCACACACCTCTTCTTGCCACATGTCAGCTTAGCAGATGGAGGCTCTAAAGTGCCGTTGTCTAGAGATTTCTGATTTCTAAATGGAAATTTAAGAAATAAAAGGTAATCTTCTCATTTTTTATGCATTCGACAGTATTCTACGTCTCGAACGTCATGGGCAAGAACAATAGCATCCTCATCTGATTTTCAGCTGTAAGCTTCTGACTGTAGAAACACAAATACCTTAAATAGCAGAAATCATTTAATTTTATCAGCTATAATTTTCAACACTGCTCTTTATTTAATCAGCGTGATTGTGCAGGAGTTCGATGTTTGTGTTGCTGTGGAAGCTGTTCAGAGCAGAGATTTGAACTTTTAATCATTAGTTCTAGAGCCTAAACCGCTGATCTGTGATGTCAAAGGTGTACTTCATGAACTCTTCAGTATTTTACTTAAACGGATCCACACGAAGCTGAACTCTGCTCCTCTCTGATCACATTCTAATTGTAAAGTCATCTTGCTGATCAATTGAAATGCTCAGCACCTCTAGAGATCTATAGGAAGCCACACAGAGAGGGGCAGCAATAATGGAGCGAGTCTGTAATTGCCATACGGTCTTTAAAAGGCTCGTTGTTTCCCTCCTCAGTGCCTGGTGCTTGTAGAGCTTCAGAGATTAGTATGGTGGAGGTAATGAAGATTCAGTCACGTGCTGGTAATATTGATGGAACTGGAAAGGCCTTGTTGTGACAAGCAAATCATGTGTGTCAGATGAAACAAAGGAGATTACGCCACAGACACTGTTTAGCTAGTTAATGTGCAATTACCAGTGGCGAAAACAGACATGTCAAGTGCTTTTCAGATCGTGAGCGAGAGGGCATTAAATCTGTAGGCTTGCTAATTGGGCTGTGATTCTGATTTTGCATATGGATTCCAAGCTTTGATTCCAATATTTCAGCTGCGTTATTCATGATTTTTTTGTTGTTGCTAATGGGAAAGGAACATGGAATATTGACTCTACTGAATACGCATGTGTGTATTGTACTAAAGCAATGAACTAGGAATGATCCTAAAGGAAAATGACTCAATGGAATGACCAACCTGTGATTAAAACGGAAAGGAATACTTTTTTTTTTACGTAAACAGAATTTTGGGCTTTTTAGTGCATTCATCTTGATCACCTGACCAGTCTGTCAGAAGCCTGGCAGATGTTGTTGGGCACACCACTGCCTTGGTGTTTTTAGACATTATTTAATGCCCACTGGCTAGGCGGGCAGTCCATTATGCCCTTGAATCGATGCCCGTTTAGAGTGACCTAACACGCATGTCCCTGAACTGTGGGAGGAAACCAGAGTACCCAGAGTAAATCCACATAGACACAGGGCGGACATGCAGACTTGACACAGAAAGGATCCAGGTCGCTCCACTCTGGGATTTGACCCGGGACCTTGTTGCTGTGAGGAAGTGGTGCTATCCACCGAGCCACCGTACCGGCCCTTTAACTTCAGTGCATTAAACAACGTTAAGATTTGTTCATGTGACATGTACATGAACATCTGTATCATGCTGGTGTTTTGGAAGTTTTGTCCTGTTGGAGGTGCACACATAATATTGCTGTTAGGTTTAATGATTTCTCTGAAAATCTGGATGTCTGCCTGTAACAGCGATGACCCAGCCTTTCCTGGATGCTGCTTTGGTACCAAGTTTTGATTGCAATCACCTATTGACATCACCTGTTCAAAATCACATTCTTATTAAGATTCTTTATTTCACTACTAGCCCTACATGTTTTCTCAACACTTCTTTTTAAAATGTGTTGCCAGCCCGAAATCAATGTTTATTAAGAAAGGAAATGAGGTTGACTAGAGGAAAAAAAACCAAAACGCTTTTTCGCACAGCAAAAAGGTCTTTGGTTCAAATCCAGGGTGAAGCAGCCTGGGTCCTTTCTGTGTGTAGTCTGCATGTCATTCTATGTCTGCGTGGGTTTACTCTGGTTTCCTCCCACCGTCCAAAGACGTGTTAGGTTAAATGGTGTTTCTAAATTGGCCCTGTGTGTATGCGTGTGCGTGCGTTCCCTATGATGGATTGCAACCCTGTCTAGGGTTGTTCCTGCTCTTGCGTCCGGAGTTGCCAGATGGGCACCGGCTGGCCCGCGACCCTGTGTGGATTAAGTGGAAGATGATGAATGGATGGACCAATCCAACTTTGTGATTTAGGGGTGTAGGTAAAACCTGTGCTGACCTGCATTCTGTTGGACTGACTGCAGTTATATGGTGGTGTACTAGGTCTGCTTATGCCAATGTGATGTACACTGTATCTCCCATTTAATATGCAAATGGTACTCTGAGGTGAAGGCTGGAGAGTTTCAGCAGATAGTATTGCCCTGCACTGAAAAATCAGGAACATGACCCTTTAAATACATGCATTTATTCATTTATTAATATATGCATGAATCGCCGGGGCAAGAAGCAAAAATGGCATTAGCTGAATATGATGATATTCCTTATCAGCATGAGACGCTTTTGTTCTTGAACTCGGGGCATGCTGGTGTTTAAGACCTCAAAACAATTGAGGTTTAGGTAAAGAACTGTATTAGTGGTACATTGGTTGCTAAGTAACTCCAAATGGTTTTCTACAGTTGATCTGCCAACTTGTGTGAATCACAGTGATTGGGAGATCACACAGTTAACAGTTAAATGTATGAGAGGTAGTACAAATGCCGTGTAAAGTTAAGGGCAGCAGTTTGATCGTCTTAACAACATGATGATCGTGCAAAAACATTCCGTTCTGGTTTAGGTGTTGTCAAATTCGTTGAGAATTAGCTGTAATAGCTGGAAATTGTGCTGGGCATTTTGTTTGGACAAGTAATTATTTATTTATTTATTTTTAAACGGTATAACGTTTTTCTTCCCCAATTTTTAGTATTTTCAGAAATGTGTTATGTTTTTCTAAAGGATGTTGTTATTAAAATCAATCTTATAATTTGTAATTACTGCTATTGTTTGTGTTGCATGTACATATTGGACAATCAAGGTTTCATAAGGCCAAGTTCAATCAGGTTTGATCTGGACTGTTGGCTATGAAGACATGGAATTTCTATACTCAGTCATGTTCCAATCACACTTGTTTTTAATATTTGAGTTGATGCTGCTTTTGCATCATTCACCACTTGACACTCATCATTGACAGATGTGAGACGAACACGAGCTAACTCCAGTCGATGTTGCACCTCAGCTTGGAGCACTGAAGAGATGCCATGTCTTTGTGGGAAAGAGGTCTGTTCAATCAATATGAAAGAAGTTTGAAGAAATGTGCTGCTCAGTGCAACAGGCAACACTGTGGTTTGAAGCGGTAGTGTAGTTAGTCTCACAGTTCTGAAGCTCTCCCAGTTCGATCCTGACCTTGAAATCTGCCTGTGTGGAGTCTGCATGTCCTCCCAGGGTCCATGTGGGTTTCTCCGATGTCCTCCCGCATTCTGAAGACATGCATTAGTTTAACTGTTTGATCTACATTGGCCAGTGCTGATGTGCCTGACTACTATCGATGTAACCTTAAACCTGTCGTAAATAGCCATTGATGTGTTAAATAAACAAACTGCTTAATGCACAGACTCAGATTTGCAAAGTCTGGTCGACAGAGCCAGCAAATAATATATAATAAAACTTTGGAACCGTTACCAAGAAAGTAAAGGTGGAAAGTTCATCAATGATATGGGTTAGAGATCCCTAGTTTGATCCCTAAGGCATTGGCTATATGGAGTTTGTAGGTCCTTCCCATATCTATCGTAGGTTTGTTCAGGGAACTCTAGTTTCGTCATTTCATTTCAAAGACACGTTAAGTCAACTGTTGGGTCCAAATCACCCCAGTATTTATGTGACTGAATATTATCCTTAAATCATA
Source organism: Parotocinclus spilosoma (assembly GCA_033117975.1). Taxonomy (NCBI): domain Eukaryota; kingdom Metazoa; phylum Chordata; class Actinopteri; order Siluriformes; family Loricariidae; genus Parotocinclus; species Parotocinclus spilosoma. The sequence continues at coordinate 5,709 of JAVSBV010080235.1, read as the reverse complement.
ATCTGTTATTGATCAGCCATGTTTATACCACTTTTTGACCCTGATTTCTGCTCCATGCTACTTGGCAGTGACACGCTTGTGCCACACCACAGCATCCTATCAAGAAAATGCTGATGAAAGTGACTACAGATAAAACGGACAAATGAAATTTGGTGTCTTGTTGTTTTTAGTGCAGATAATGAAGAAATCTGCCTTGCACCAAGTGATTAATAAGTACCGAGACAATAAGTCTGTCCCAGAATGAGACCTGATACGAGAGAGAACAGAAGTCGACTTCATGGGTATACTGTGGATTTAAGTTAGCAGCGTTGGCTCTGCAAACTTCAACCTATTTAATTGACATTATTAAATGTTTAACAATATCAAGTAACGATTTAAATAATGATTTTAAATACAGTTCAGACTCACTGGGGGACACTATGAAATCATTTAAAGGAATGGGTGCTCAAAAGCAATCATCCAGAAAACTGATGCTTAAACAAATTGCAATGGGTGCTGTGGTGCCCAAAGCATTGTTCAGACATTACATCATTATACACCATTTCCATTAAGATCCCAGGGAACTGTGTCAACTTTAAGCAAGCCACCTCTGTAATGGAGCAGATAAACACAAGTGCTATTATTTTTAGACATGCCAGGTCTGTTACTGGCTACAAGATGTTGGAAAAAATCCTGGTAGTTATTGATTTTCTACTACAGGGCATATTTCTACCCTGTCAGTGTATTGACACTGCAAATTACAAGGGACTAGTAAGAAGGGGGATTTTAAGTTCAAATTCTGTAATCTTTGGCTAAATGCAAGAATTATTAATTGCTACCACAGGTATGCGCTATTTAACGTCCACATGACATTCTGACATTGACTAGACATTACCATAGTCCTGTTGTTTTTTCAGGCTACTTTTAATATAAATAAATAATGGTCCTGATACTTTTGACAGAAACCGAAAATATATTAAGACACACAGTATTAAAAAAACCCATAAAATCAGCCATATAAAACTGACTTACAATAGGACAAGCGCACACACTTATGAATGGCATTTACAACTTGCTACAAATAAGTATCGAAATATCATCCACACAAAGTCTACAAACACATCAACCTACTGTAGTCAGATCAGTCTCTATTTTAAAGGTGAGCTAACGAGCAAGCGAGGATCAAACATGTAACACGGTGAGCTTTAAATGAATGACTGACTCCTAATCTTTAACTCCCATCTCTGCAGATCATTGATTGGCTACCACAACAGCTGGAGTTAAGACAGATTTTTATTTATACTTCAAGACTTCATTCATTTATTATTAATGCAAGGGGGTGTTGACTGGATGGACGCTAAACGGCGCATACCTGTACTGCATAATGCTAGTTAATACCAGTATGGCTGGACTTGTGTTGAAAAGTACTACCAGTGTTATCACGTTGTAATGTATAGGAAATACCAATATCAATATTGGATGACGTCTCTGTAGTAATCTGATTGCTTAAAACCCATAGCAGCAATTAGTGTTGTCTGTTAGAAGAACTTTTTTTAAGCATCTAAACCTGGAGCTGAAAGCCAACTGGCATAAACAGAACACCTGTTTTAATCAGCCAAACGCTAATCATAGTGGATAAATGTTTGATTTATTAGAGAGAGCGAATGCATTTAGAATGGTGTTCTGTTCAGCATGCTGCTACAGTACATGTACACTCTTGACCCAAAGTTTAAATGTTTAATGTGCATTGCAACAAATCATTGGTCCAAAAATTAGCAAGAACTAAAACTGCACTCCTGAGACTTGCGCTACCATTTGCTCATCACTGCTTGTTGCTGCAGTGAACTGTTAAGGGTATGGGCAGCTGGAAAGAGGCAAATGTACAACCCCAATTCCAATTAAGTTGGAAAATATATTACAAATAAACTAAAGCAGATTTGCAAATTCTTTTCGACCCATATTCAGTTGAATATACTACAAAAAAGATGGTTAATGTTCCAAAGGATAAGCTTGTTTTTTTTATTGTTTTTTTTTCTCATTTGGAATTTGATGCTTGCAAAATATCCCAAGTTGGGACAGGGGCAACAAAAGACTGGGAAAATTGAGGAATGCTTAATAAACACGTCTGGAACATTCCACAGGTGAGTGTCATGACTGAGTATAAAGGGAGCATACCCGAAAGGCTCAGTCGTCCACAAGCAAGGATGATGCGAGGTTCAACACTGTGTGTTCTGTTAGAACAAGAAATATATTGTTGTTGTAGTTTAATTGAATATGGGTTGAAAAGGATTTGCAAATTATTGTATTGTTTTCATTTGTTTTACAGAGCTTCCCAGCTTTATTGGAACTGGGTTGTATGTAAGAGTAAATTCATGACAAGTAACTAAGCGTTTTGATATAAAACTCAGTACATCTTGGTGCTATATATTTCTTAAAGATTAATCATTAGTTATTAGGTTATTTACCACATCTAGGTAACCCATCACAAGTCTGACAAGAGTCTTTATAGACCAGAGTGGTTTCTACAGGTGCTATAGGTGAAGAGCTGCAATATAAAGCCTTGTAAGGAAAACTAGTAAAAAAATATCCAAATAAATGCTCTTGACAAACTACAGCTATTTTGAAGGTTTAAAGACTTTAAAAGCGCAGCAAATCCCCAATTTACTATCAGCTATTAAGTGAGCAGGTCAACACTGGAAACGTTGATTTTGCCAGATTGAAAAGATCTGTAAGGTTCAAAGGGTCTTCAAGCAAACAACATTACATGCTTAACTGTCCAGTTCTCAAAGTCTTCAGAAACTGTCAGCAGAAATAGAGAACTCGGATAATAAGACTTTAGAGAAAAACAATAACCAAGAGGTTGTCTGATATAGGTAACTTTTGCTTAAGGGTAGTTCAGCAGAGCTGTGTGAACTCTTGAATTACAATTTAACTTGCATGGTGATGGTCTAGAGAGGTTTGCTTTGAAGCTCTGGTAAGAAATACGAGAGTAAAAGTATCTCTAGTACCATTTAAGCTTTTAAAGCAGATGCCATGGTGTGGCAAACCTTTTCAGTTGTTGGTACTGGTGAACTGCTTCACTGTGAGACACCAGATAATGCCTTGGAGTGCAGGATAATAACATGTTCTTCAGGCTCAAGGTTTGACCTGGACAGGTTCCAACTTTGAACACTTTCAATTTATTGTATAAATAAACAATTTATTTTTATTTTCACATTAATAGAGTAGCATTTTAACTACTCATTAACTGTCTGAACCCATTACCAGTGAGTGGAAAAACATACTGACTCTCCTTTTTGGAAAAAGCTAAAGTTTACTACAAGAAAATCTAAATGAAAGGCTATCCTTACCCAGTTGATATTAAGTTACTGTGTGTTTATTCCTGATAATTGACTGATCTGTAATATTCAGTTCAGATAACATTTAAAAGCTTAATATTTTGCAATTATGGGTTTGCCCAGGTAGGTAAGGGATTTGAATATTTAAAGCACAAAAGACAAAACGAATCAGATCAAAGTGGTAGCAATTAAGAACAGCTGCCAATTTGCGTAGCTAATGTTGTCTTTCTGTCGGGTATTAAGCTGACACACCCAGTTACAAACTAAAGATCTTTTTTTCAAAACAATTCAAAGAAATGCTGCCATTAAGTTGAATCCTCAGTCATTTGCCACAGTGAATTCTAATCAGTGTTTTTTTTTCTTTTCTTTTTCCCTTCAATGGATTAAAGATATTTTAAGGATGCTCTGGTACCTCAATACAAGAAAAACCTGCCAGTCTTGGTTTGATCCAGGTACAAAACAGTTGAACTACACTTGCTATCCACTGTATTACATACACCTGTAAAACTGCATGTTAACAAAAAAAATGCATCAGCCAATCGCATAACAGAACTTGGCGCATTAGTCATCATGGCCATAATGGTCATAAAGTTCAAACCGAGCCTCACAATACAGGAAGAAAATGTGGTTGATGCGACTTTGAACATAGCCTGGACCTTCTGGTCCGTAGTCCAATACGTTAACTCTTGGGTTTGCACAGTCACAGTTACCATTTTCGAGGTGGCAATTCTTACACTACATTAATGTGTAAAGTTTGTGGACACACAAATTAAATCCGAAACACATGTATTAGTAAGGTGACCCCCACAGTTGCTGCTTTAACTGGTTTTATTATTCTAAAATGGCTTTCCAGGCCATTTTGGAACATGACTGTGAGTTCAGCTTCTACATTTACATTAATGTCATTTAGCAGACACCCTTATCCAGAGCGACTTACAAATAATACAGTTTTACAATCCAAGCAGTTGTGGGTTAAGGGTGGCAAAGGTGGGATTTGAACCCTTCTGTTCCATAGTCCAGTATCTTAACCACTAGGCCACCACAGTTCCAGCTTTTGATGGTATATGATAAACCCTGCCTCTCTTTTAGAATTTCAGTGCATTTTTAAGGTTTCTAATGGAGTTCTCAAAGTTGGTAAACCAATTCTCTATGGACTTCTTTTAATTACAGCAGTGCAGAAAGTTGATTACCTGACTTGTAAGATGCAGAAATAGAATTTGTATAAATGTGTCATATCGGGAGTCACTGAGGTATCAGTAAAACCCTGTCACTGTCTATATGGAGAATCTAGGAACATACACTTTATATTATGAATGTGTTAGAGCTCACTGAGCTCACTAAATAAGAAGGGGTGTCTATAAGGGATGGTTTTATTAACATAAGACATAATCTTCTGGTATTCTTTTGTTTGGTGTTAAGCAGTAATAATGCTAGAGCCCATTAGTATGGGGAAGCCCGACTGTTCTTAAGCTCCGTTTGGCCATATTAGTTTGTGTAGTAATTTGGCGAATCAGTACATAGGATTTGCTTGTGCTGTGGGTAAACAGACCAACATTACACTGAATATTGCAGCTATGACTGATTTCCCAAATGCAATCAGAAGGATTGACTGCACTCGTTGCTATAAGTCACTTAGAATGAAGCTGAGTGTGGACAATTGCTTTGATTGCGTTTTTTGAAAACCACACATCTAAAACTGTGCTTTGAAATCTGACTACTGTGTAAGCAAATCTGACACACTGACATCATATTAATCATACAAACTAATACTTTGGATCGGTTGCAACCCTGAACATTGAAGTCTCACAAAAAATCAGGGCATATTACGTTATGGGAGATTTCCTTTTGAAGTATCCCCTCATTTTTGTGAGCAGTACATTTCAGAACAGGTTTAAACACTGCATGACATACTGCTTCCTCCGATGTGAACTTTGCTTCCTTTCTGTTCTTTAACTCATGTAGTAAAGGAGGAAGGCAACAGTAAAGTTACTTTTAACCATTTTGTCATATTGAAAAATTTGATCCGATTCGGCACAGGGATATTAGAAAGTGGCTCCTGGACATTTAAGTTAGGAGGGTAATTTTGCGGGCTAAACACTCTTTTTAAACATTGATTTTGTTTGGCATGTACATGTTCTTAAAATAATACAATTACTAAAACAAATTGTATCGGGTTCGATCCCAGGGAGGAGCGGCCTGGGTCGTTTCTGTGTGGAGTTTGCATGTCCTTCCTGTGTCTGCGTTGGTTTACTCCAGGTACTCCAGTTTCCTCCACAGTCCAAATACTTGCGTTAATTGATTACTCTAAATTGCCATTTACTCTGTGTGTGTGTGTGTGTGTGTGTGTGTGTGTGTGTGTGTGTGTGTGTGTGTGTGTGTGTGTGTGTGTGTG
>JAVSBV010080224.1:0-10006 GCA_033117975.1 Parotocinclus spilosoma | reverse complement strand
ATTTAATATGTTACATAGCACGTCCCGTCTTGTAACATAGGGCATGTTCGTTTCATCGGACCAGCCGGTTATTAGGACCAAAACAATGGCGTCCCGATGTGGTCCCATTAACCGGATTCAACTGTATATAGACTATAATAAATTAAACATAGTACTTTATTATGAAGAGAATAATAAATAGACTATTAAGTTATATCATATAAAACATTAGTATATAAAAATAAAATACTGAATAAAATATTAGTCACATAGTATTGTTATTATTCAGTCCACTAATCAGAGTCACTGAAGGTTATCGTGATGGAAAAGTTTTCTTGTCATGGCATGGCGTTATCAGTTGGCTGAAGGAGAGGAGGAGGAAGTTAGTGCCCTCTGAGCCGACCCAACTAACAGTATGACGACTGGGCCTGATGATAGAACCACAGCATAAGTGGAGTGAATCTGGTCCCACTGAAAACATCTTAGTGTATGGACTGGAATTTGTACTGGAATAACTTGTCTAAAAACAGTGAGGAGGAACCTAAAAGGCTCAGGAACCTACAAAATGTTCAAATTCATGTTGCGCAACATTCTTCCACACGTTATCATAATACCACTCATTACATTCTATACATTTTCTCAAAAACTTCCTCTTGATTAAGTAATTATCTGAACTTTTCTGCCATCCACCCTGTCACTAATTTAAAGTCTTTATTAAGTTTTGCCTCCAGAGACCGGTTTTTCGTGCCCAAAGCGAAAGCAGCTGAACGTTCATTGCGCTTATATGGCAGGTACTGTAACATTATTAATAGAGAACTTTACATGGCTAATATTTTTTCCATACATCATTAGTTGTGGTTAAGAGGTAACAACAAATCCTGAGGACATGAGTGAGAGTCCAGGCTGCACCTATAACACGGTCAAAATAAGAACCTGAAGGTGCCAGGCACTCTATAACATTATCCCATGACCACGATGACCCTTGTTAAAGTAATGTCTGAGGGAAAGATGGCAGTGAGGGGATCACTCCCTGATACTGTAACAGTAATCCCTGATGTAACAGGGCATGCGTTAACTCAAACCCTGTGCTGAGTCCCCATGTTACAGAAACCAAGAAAAAGCAGCGGACAAAACACCAAAAAACGAACATAATGCTCATTAAAAAAAACTTTTAATTACGCTATGTATTCAGTGTATCCTACACGCTAGCATAGTTAGCTAATTACAAACAGTATAACTGTACAGTAAAATAATACATCTACAGTCCAGGAGCATTAAGATTTTTTAAGTTGAAAATTAAATACTTCAGCCTAACAATGTTTTAGTTAAAAAGTGTGCGTGGCCTGGAAGCTAACGATGCTAGCATGAGGAACGTCTGCCAGACTGAATACAAAGCGCACTCTTAAGTCCGCTAAATGTTATAAACAAAAAATGTATAAAGCTAATTAAATTAAAGTAAATGTCATTGTACGCACTGTGCAACTGATACAATAGTTTTAATGACAAGTTGTAAAAAGCAGTGACGCCATCATGTCACTGTGAGAAAGTAAACAACTTTACCACAGCTCACACTAGCTAGCTCAGAAATCTGCTCACTGATTATGCTAAACCCTGTGATATTAGCAGTCAGTCGATTCTTTTTTGCATGGAAGCATAGTTGCTGACACGATAGCTTCCTTCCCTTTGCTTTCAGGGCAGATTGTGTGTCCGTAAATGCATCCGTATCTGCGTAATAAAGCCGCGGAACAAGTCAAACTTATCCGGATGAAACATGAATGAGCCTGCTGTTAAAGTTTATTGCCTATGTGTAACCGAAGACGCTTAACTGCTACGTGTGTGGCTTGGGCTAACGGCTCAGCATTTGACCCGAGGGACACTCTTTCTTTCACTCAGTCACTCCATTAGGTAAGCGGGAGGAAGCAGAAAGACAGGCATTCCTCACCTCATGGACTCACCCCAGAAAACAGCTGTGCAAATGCAGACGCACCACACATTTAAGCTAAGAAGCTAACTCGACAAGCGTCATAAACTTACACAACCCTCAGTGAGAAACACTTGTGCACCCGGGACGCAATCTGTATAGGCTTCGACTAAAGACCTGGTAGCTCAAGCTGAGGTTGTGATTTGCAGGAGTGCAACTTTAAAGGGGACATGGCATGCAAAACTCCCCGCTTTTCTATTTCCACTTTGGTCTCTAATGCTGCTTTAAACCCTCCAAGCGTGAGAAGCAAACATCCATCCGTTTTCTGTCAGTTAACAGATTATGGTGTTAGGAATCAGAAGCTTCCACAAGTCATTTCGATTTCTTCCATATTGTTACATCACATTAAGGGGCACCACCCCTCATGGGTCAACCCTTACCAGAGCTCCACCCACTCTTTAGTTGAACAGTCACCAATTTGGTCTAATGGTTTTACAAGCAAAAACACAGAGTGCTAAATTTAAAGATTGGAATCTGACAAATTAAAAATCAAGCATAACGCAATTTATCGGACAAGCAAGAGTCTGTCGATACTAATTCTGCTAAGCTGTAATACAATAATGTAATACAAAAGTGTCAGTCTGTGTTTTTTTAACATGCACCCCCTCCACTCTCTAACTTCATCATCTCTATGACTGATACAAATGCTAATACAGCTCTAAAACAATAGCTAATCAGAGCATGAACATGAAAAGCCATGGTAACTGTAACAGCATACATGAACAAATCAACTAAAGTACAGTATTCAGACAATATTTTAAACGAACCATTCAGAGACGCCCTGCTGCAGCCGCCGAGTTTCAACTTCTTCAGGTGCTTCTCCGTCAGGATTAGATTCTAGTTAGAAGTGGAAAGCATAAACAACTGCGCATCTATTAGCCATCACGATACAAAAACTGTACAAATGAATGCCATAATTAAGGTCATTTCCCCAATCTCCACCTGGCCCCGCCGCTTTCCTCCCAATTGTCATTTAAAGCTACAGACACAGAAATGGCATATCCTAAGGAAAGCTCATTGTGAAACTGGTTCGAAGTGGTTAGAATTCTGCACCAAGGCTGAATATCAGGAAAGAGACATCAGATAAAGTATTAGGGACCTAAAGCCTACATCAAATCAGAAAAAGCAGCATATCAAGGGACCTTTAAGTGAGTACACAGGGCCTATGGCAAATCAACGCTTAAGGTTCTGCACTACTAATCGGATGTATGCAAATTCAAATTCCAGCTTCACTAAGCTGCCTCTTAAATTCTCCGTTCAGTTTAAAGTCTCTCTGAATAAGGGTGTTAAAAGCTACATGTGCCACAATTAGCATTAAGCATTGCTGGTAATGAATAGCACCTATAGTAGTTTGGATAGGACTGGACTCAGAAGTACTAATCAGAAAGATGAGAGTAAAACCTTTTGTGGTTAAAGACATCTGCTAACTACTCCTATTCTAAAAGCTTATTTTTTGCTATACAGGCACTCCTCAGATAAAACAACTAAATAAACATTCAGCAAAAAACGTTTTCTGAATTTTACTCCATTACGATATGAAACCAGATGAGTGGAAGTGCCTTCAGTCTGCCAGTAGTGTTTTACTTTAAATGCATTATAAATAAATATAATTAAAGACCACTTGTGATAAATAAATATAGCGTCCCTACTTTGGAGATTTTCGTTTAAGTATTTATACACTTTGTTAGTTGTAGAACTTGCAAAACGTTTGGGTTTCATCGTAGGGATTGAATGAATTCAGTCTATAATGAAACTTTCACAAACAGCGAACACAACGCCGCAGATAAAAACTTGTTATGTCGGTAAGTAGAGACTCAGGTGGCCGATGCTCTAGTGTTACTTCTCGTTTTTGGTGAGTATTCATCCGCTGAGTAAATACACTATTTATTGCAAATAATAATATTTTATGATTTATTACATTCTTTATTGTTAAAATTAATATTTTTAATACATTTTTAAAAAATAATTTTTGTGATTTTTTTGTGTAAAAGTTAATCAAATATATGTATACGTTAACTATACCACACATACTACGCGTGTGCAGATCGAGTTCCGCAAAAACCTGCGAAACAGCGAAAATCCACGATATATTTTTTAGAATAATATTTTTTGAAAACCAATGATGCACCGAGTCCACTAAAGGTGAACCGCAAAGTGGCGAGGGAACACTGTTCTCATTTTTGCTGCTGTGCCCTACTAAATCACTTCCGTAAAAGGGCATCCCGGATTGCTGAGAAGATCTACAGGACATGACACTCAAATTTACTACAGGCACTACATTTGCGGTTAACGCTCTCAGTCAGAGACAGTTTCTTATTTTTCATTTGGAATAACAGACATTTACAACTGATTTTAACAAGGTCAGTAACGCTGCAGCTTCATGATTTGGCTACCCACTCATAACCACATAATCTACCAAACTTACAGATTAAAGCACTAAATCATAAGTTACTTTGAAGACATAAGACATAAGTTACTTTAGCAAAAACAAAAATAATGCGGTTAATACAATTCGTATTTAAATACAATAATGCAGTTCATTTCTTCTTTATTTTCCATCCATGGCAGAGCAACGCCCACTTTAGGGTTTAGTCAATTTATGTGGTGATCAACAGAATCATTTTTGTGCATAGTTGTGTGATTGGCAAGCACAGGTGTACAGCTGTTCCCCTTTACATTTTGTGTCTAGAAACACCTTTTTTAATATATAAAAAACACACACAGTCTTATATATAGGGCAAGTCCAAGGTCACAGGACACCCCGTGTGCTGTGTCATGGACTTTTTGCAGAGGCTGTTGAGGTTTCTTTGGACAAGCACTAAATAGTTTGTCATCCATTGTTTCAGTTTCTCTGACTTTTGCTATTAGGGATAGAACAGTGGGTGTCGGTTGTTGAAGTCTACAGTTATGATACATCAGCTGCGTTTCCCAGACTTTAGATTTATCAATTCCATCTTCAGTTACCTGTGATTAAGATATTAAGATATTTCAAATCTGACTGTGCCAGTTGATTTCCGAGACAATTCTGGTCTTCTTTGATATGCTACATGACCTCTTTTCCATTGGAAAAACTTGCCCTTTATCCAATATGGCGGCTTTCAAGATGGCCATGTTCCGATGTTCCACGTTGCCTTACAAAGCTAGGCTGTATGACCGGGTGGCAAGAAAGAGGCCTGTCCTGAAAACACACTGACTCTCATTTGTGATTCTGATGCCATGTAGCAAAAGGTTTTGGCATAACCTTTTGGACTGGACCCTCAAGCACTATGCCAAGAGCACAACACCCAAAATACACCAAACCTACTGTGAAACATTATGTTCCATTTCAGTGGAAACAGGGCAATTGGTCAGGATTTTTTTAGGAAAACCTGCGGCCCTTAGCTAGACAACTGAAGATGACCAACGACCCTCATCACCTAAAAAATATAATTGGCTTAAGGCTAGGAAAGTTAATGTTCTTGAGTGGATCAGAGTCGTGACCGAAGTTCAGCTGGAAATCTGTGGATGGACTTAAAGAGGGCAGTCTGGAGGGATTTTCTGTTCACAATAAAGTTTGACTGCATTTTAAAAACTAGACCAATCCTAGATGTGTGAAGCTGCTAGAGACATCCAAACAGACTCCTGAGTGTACTCCTCAGAATTAAAACAGAGGGCACTGATCACTTTTTAAAGACTGTGACTATATAGTTTTTAAAACCTTTTTTCAGGACTGTTGCCTGTTTCCTCATTACCTGAATGCTTTCAGGCAAAATGTGTAACTAGAGCTGTATGTCATGTTTCAGTGTTCTATATGTTTTGTAAATCTGAAAGTATGAAACATGTATCAGTGTTTTAGTTTAGTTTAGAGTTGTCAAAAGCAGCAGTCTGAACCATTGATACACGGCAGGATAGATCCGTGCTTGCATGGTGTTTACCCTACCATCTGAAAATCACAACAGAAATCGAGACTCATCAGACCAAACAACATTTTTCGACCCTTTTATTGTCCAGTTCTAGCGAGGCCATGCAAAATGTAGCCTCAGCTGTTTGTTCTTGATTGACAGGAGTGGCACCTGGTGTGGTCTTCTGTTTTAAGATTTGATGTGCTTGTGTGTTTAGAGATGCTCTTTTGCATAGCTTGGTTGTAACGAGTGGTTAACTGGCATCATCACATCATCACAACATTTTCACCCTCATAACTGCTGCTAACTTGATCAATTTCTTTTTTATGACATTCTCTATAAACTGTGAGATAGCTGTGTGATAATGCCAGTGGATCAGCAATTTCTGAAATCCTTGCCATTTTCCAAATCACATAAATCCCCTTTTCTTCCCCATTTTTATGCTCAGTTTGAACTTCAGCAAGTCGTCTTGACTATGGCTGTATTTGAAACGGCTCAGTGCTGTACTGCATATTGCATACTGCACTAGTATGTACTGTACACAGTATAGTATGCAGTAAAGTAACACGTTCTCCCCGCTTCACATGGCCACTTACCGCAAAGTTACATCAAGCTTATCTTTTTTAACTTTATTCGCCTCATTCCGAAGGGAACATTCTTTTTGTCCGTCGCTGTGCTGTTTTTGTGAAGCAGGCTGAGCTGAGTATGGTCACGGTGCATGATGGGATGTAGTAAACAATGACAATAGCTCCCCCTGCATATGGCGTAGTCTGACCGGAGTAGTACAGCATCCAGGTATATTTAGGGCACTACAGATTTTCCTTCTTGTCACATACTACATACTACTTCTTTTCAGATGGAGGACATGAGTAATATGTAGTATGCCATTTCAAGCACGACATATGTCTGCATACCTGAATTGATTGAGTTGCTGCCATGTGATTGGCTGATTAGATATTTGCCTTAGCGATAGGTTGATACCTAATAAAAACACATTCACATGTCCCACCTGTATTACAATGTATACTGTAATGTCATTTTTCAGTGTGCCCATTTTGTTTGCTGTGCCTGTAAATTTTCCACTTGTTTAATTCATGTCTTTTGTGGAATGGCATTTGGTTTCTTTGAGTTGACTTCGAGTTTCCTGTTTCCCTAAACAGGCATTTTCCATCTGCCCTTTTTTACATTTTCTGTTTTGTTTGTTCGCTCTGTTTCACTCTTATATTGCAATTGCTTATTACAAATGCTTAATGACCTGGAAATATTTGCAAGCTCTTTGTTGTTTTGGAGCTGCCTGATGCCCTGCTGCTGTAGACAAACGTAATGTGTGTATGGTTCTTGTAGCAGATAGCTATTGTAGGCTAAGGATTGTGTAATTTCCAATCAAGATAATTTCTATATAAAAATGTGTGATATGATATAACAAAAACACACATTTATGTACCACACATTTATGTGTTGTTATGCTGTACCTGTAAGGTACTAGCGTTGGCAGAAAATGATACCTGCTAAAAATCTTGATTTTTATACAATCAGTTAAGGAATAATAGATGATAGAACAGGGAACTTTTTTAAATTTACAACAAAAAAAACAGAAATAAATTTTGCCAATGTGTAGACATGCATCGATCGGCCAGTGTCCGGAACCATGGGAGAGAACATTCATTAACAAAGTTCAAGCTAACTGCTAAGAATGCAGAGCGAGATACAAGCAAGCCACTGCTGCTCTTTTTCTTTTTAATGGTAGAGGTTTCCAATAAAAGAAAAGTTTTTTAAAAGTCTGTATGCTGTCATGTTATAATTGTTGGGCAGAGAAATGGAATTGGAAAAATGAAATTGGAATCTGCTAGTCATATGTTTAAAGAAGTCGAAATTCAAGAACGTTGCAATTGGTGCATCTCTATTTATAGCAGTGATTTTCATTCATTCATTTTCTGATTCGCTGGTTCTTTGTAAGGGTCATGAGAAAGACGGTGCCTAGGTGGCAACAAAGGACACAAGGCAGGACCAACTCTAGACAGGGTGCCCAGATCACTTGTTATTAAATTATTTACTCAGCGAGCCGTAATCAGATATCCCTCTGTTTTCTTGGGTTTATGGGATTCTTTGACAGGTTAGGTAACTTTGCATTTGCAGCTGGATTTCACTGAACACAGTGCATTTTTTGTATCTAGAAATAATTATTGACAAAAATATACATGTCATAGTTATTATTACAAAAAAATGTAAAGTAATTATATTTATAATTGGTGCTGCTGATCTACTTGTGACTGTGAACACACATTGGTTAGTTCATTAAAAAGATAGCGCCAGTTAAACACTTATAATTGTTCTGTTGCTCTGTGAACTCTTGGAAGTGTTGTCTCTCTTGGGCTGTGCAGATTCAAAACATCACTTGCAAACAGGTTTTGTTTTCATGGGCTTAATAATTCCATATCGTACTTTTTCTGCAAGCACCAGACGGTCTGCAAAAGCACTGCTATTAGCAGCCATCAACTTTCCATTCTCTGTTCTGATTCACAGTGTTTATCAGCTGTGCACACATACTGCCCCCTGTGGCAAATCGAGTCAACTGACAGAAATAAATGCGCTCTTCTTTAAAATGCGGTATTCTACAGCGTTTAATGGCAGTATACCGCAATCTTTTCTATTATCTTATCTATACTGTGCAACACCATAAGATACTGTGCTTTTACAAAGGGTAAATAGAGAGAAAATACATTGACAGAATACAAGTCTGTAAGTGGAAAGAAAAGTAAGGAAAATAGCAGACATTGCATAGAAGTAAAATAGTAAAAGCGCTGTAAGTTTGAAGGTGCAGAATTTGCCCTGCTCTCATTGTAAGAAGGGTGGCATTAATCTCTGTGCTGTCAGTCTGGCTGGCACTAGCCAATTTTGCATGTCTGTTAGCTGTGTCTAATTTATACATAAAATAGGCAAATTGGTCATCTCCTCAAAGCATGTTCAGCTAGTCTTCTTCTCCCTATCCAGTTTCTCTCACCGGCGGTGCTCTGTGTTTCTCATTATGTCTAACCAGTCATCCAAATACTGACATAAAAGCAAGGGTTGTTCTTTCCTTGGAGACCCAAATCAAAGCACAGAATAAATCAAAATCAGAGCAAAACAGAACAGAAGACAACTGGACTGTGTCGTCTTTTAACAATAATGTATAATATTCTGTTTTTCAGTAAATGCCTCTAAATAGAATAGTGCAGATAAGAAAAGACATGAGAAACAGGTCAGGAAATAATGCAAAAGTTATAAATACACAAGGAATCAAGCCTGGCTTAGACTCCAGTGTATTGATCAGTAAGAATTTACTAAATGTGCAGTCAGGTTTGGTGGATGTTGAGAAAATCAGACAATACTTGTGATTTCACACCTGGGTTTTTTACATATTGAGCTAGTCAGAGTCACTTTGGTATTTGTGTACTAAGATGAATATGTAAAGAGAAAGTGTAATTTGGAGTAAAATGACAGGTGTGTACCGTATAATGCACTCATTATGTTTTCTGAAACAGGACGTTGACTGAAATCGATCGGATGGACATAAAACTGCATGTATCTGTACCTAAGTACATTTCTCTTTCTTTGTTCCTGCAGAAGCTGGCTGCTGAGTGTCAGAGTGCAGGCTACAGCGGCACTCTGATCCCATATAAGTGTGACCTGTGCAACGAGGAAGAGATACTTTCCATGTTCTCAGCTATTAAGACTCTGCATCAGGGGGTGGATGTGTGTATCAACAATGCCGGACTGTCACACAATGAACCTCTGCTCAGTGGCCGCACCGACGGTTGGAGAAACATGCTTGATGTAAGATAAACAAACTCTGCTCAGAGTTAAGGTTGATGTTGACGTCAGTTATAATGGGTTAGTTACAGTACAGCTTTGGACACAGGCACAGAATGAGAAACAGGCACAGAGTGAGACACAGGCACAGAGTGAGACACAGGCACAGAGTGAGAAACAGGCACAGAGTGAGAAACAGGCACAGAGTGAGACACACGCACAGAGTGAGACAGGCACAGAGTGAGAAACAGGCACAGAGTGAGAAACAGGCACAGAGTGAGACACACGCACAGAGTGAGACAGGCACAGAGTGAGAAACAGGCACAGAGTGAGAAACAGGCACAGAGTGAGACACACGCACAGAGTGAGACAGGCA
>JAVSBV010080203.1:0-10007 GCA_033117975.1 Parotocinclus spilosoma | reverse complement strand
TTTTGGTCCAAATAAGCGAATAACATTACACGTATATAATAGGATTTGGTCCGAATAAGCGGCTGGTCCCATTAATCAGAATCGACTGTACATCCATCCATTATCTTTCTTTGAATCCACACAGGGTTGTGTCACGGTGCCCACCTGGCAACTCTGGGCACAAAGGGCAGGAACAACCCTAGACAGGGCACCAATCCATCGCAAGGGCACACACACAGTCATGCATACTGGGCCACTCTAGAGACACCAATTAACCTAACACGCATGTCTTTGGACTGTGGGAGTAAACCCATGCATACCTGGTTAGGACCCAGGTTGCTCCACCCCGGGATTAAACCTTCTCCCACCAATCCCCTTTTAAAATGTTGACATATCCCCTAATTTTTGTGAGCAGTATTGTGTCCACGTTGGGTAGTGTTTGCTAGACGCAGTGTTGCACACATGGTGAGTGTGTGAGTGTGTGTGAGTGTGTGTGAGTGTGTGTGTGAGTGTGAGTGTGTGTGTGAGTGTGTGAGTGATTGGGTAATGTACCCTGTCTCTGTGATGACACAGTCTCTCAAAATTGGGCCTCAGGTGCAGTTTCGGGGTGTGAGTGCATGACTAAGTTGGTAAGATTATACACCTGGGGAACAGGTGTGATATGTACAGTGGTGCTTAAGTTTGTGAACCCTCCATTTTTGCCTAAATATGATCAGATTTTCACACGAGTACAAAAGCGGTAGATCAAGAAACTAAACAAATAAGACAAAAAGATTATACTTGGTGATTTAATTAACGACAAAAGTGGTCCAATATTATACATCTGTGCGTGGCCAAAGCATACGAACCTTCGTTTCCTGTGTGTGCTTCGACTCGTGGACATTAGTGAATGTGATAGAGGTCTTTACTCGATTAGAAGTTACCCAGGGTTCCTTTGTGACCTGGTAGATCCTCGGTAGAAAATAATCTTTGCTCGATAGGAAAAAAAAGTGATAACGTGATCAAAGTCAACTTTCACCATATTTCCTATATCTGATTGGATTTGTGCATTAATAGCCAAAACAAAAATGATGTTTAAAAAAAAAAAAAGAAAAGAAACCGTTGGTTGTTGGAGGAAACCGGAGTACCTGAGGAAAAATCCACACAGTGCAGAGCAGTACTAAATGCTAAAGTGTTCCACAATGTTTTAGGATAAAAGCAGTCGGTTCCATTTCCTATGTTTATCATCAGCGCGTATCAAAGTACGTTTCATAAATAAGAAATATTAGTACTTCTTCAGTATATAAAACAAACCCTTTTAAAATCAGTTGGAACCACATAAGACGTTCCACACTCTGCAGACAAGGTAAGTCCTCCCAGTTTACCAGTATTAATGTTTGTTTAAAGAAATGGCAAAAAATGCTGACTTTTAAACGTGAAAACGTGTTTTTTTTTTTGTTGTTGTTGTTTTTTTTTTTTGTTTGTTTTTTTTAATAAAGCAGGATAAGCCTACCAAATAGGTCTAAACATTTCCTGCTTGTACTTTTGATTGTATAAATAGTAATTAAGAACAGATGTTTGGGTAAGTATTGCAGAACATCCTGCAGGAGTTATCAGTCTTCTTAGAAATCTTACTAGTCATTTTATGAGCCCAAATCAGAAAATAGCAAATAGCAAAACAAAGTTATTTGCGTTTACTTGAACCCTTTTCGTTTAATTGTGTCATGTTTTATCAGGTTAACCTAATTTCATTTGTTAATCAACATCCAATCCTGCATTTCAGGTCTGCACCACATTCCAAAAAAAGCTGGAACTGGGCAATTATGATTAGTCGTGTGATTTTAAACAGGTAATTGTAAGCATGATTTGGAACAAAACAGTACTTCCAGAGCAAAGATGGACAGAGGCTCTTTAGTTTGTCCAAAACTATATGAGGAAAGTTATTTAAATGTTTAAAAACAGGATGAGCTTTTTGCACATTTTGTTCACTGCTGTTCCATAATATTGTTTAAACTATTCAAGGAATTGAATCTGAAGATCTCCAACACCTCTAAAACCTTCATTTATCTATAGTTCTAATCACATGTGAAAGGATCACACCGGTACTCCCTACAGTTACATTCACAAATGCCATTTATAACGTTGCACATCTGTTACGCTTGGGGATGTTGTGATTAGAAGGTAGTGAAACTGGAACTATTTGGAGTCTAGAAAGGCTCAAGAAATTCTTAAGAGCCCGTGTGGCAGGATTATGGGGAAAGAAATCCAACAGGAAGACTTGGCTGCTCCTAAAACAACAACAAAACATTTTGAGACCATAATTACTGGTACAATAATGTTTTCAGAAATATACTTTTAAAGTTTTGTCCCCTGCTGAGGTCACCCTACGTTCTTTTCATTTAAACATAAAAACATGTCATTTCAGCAGGGGGTGGCCCAGCATTCTATAAGACTGTAGACATATTCAAGAAAAGCAGAAACCTCTAATTAGTAGCTGTGTCCAAGCAACTGGTTGGTAGTTTTTGACTCTGTTGTTTGATTTACAATCCATTTGTCCAGTAATCCAAATTTAAGGCTCTGTTGTGCTTTGAGAACAGAAAATCCAGGCACTATTTTAAAGTGAAATAGTTATACCACAGCGCACCCTACTGGAGACGGGGTAAACATTCAGAAACCACATTACATTGGTGCATTACATACAGTACAAGCTTCAGCAAGTACAGGAAGTTCAATACTAAATACAGAAACTGTGTTATGCTAACTGGGGAAGAAGAAGAGCTGATAGACTAAAAGCTAAAGTAACTAGCCTGTTTTAAAAATGAATTTCAAGTAAAGATACTTAAAAATACTTAAGCACAGTAACAAATAGGCTTACTTGTACATCGTTACTTACCACTTCCGCTGAAATTCCTCTAGATTTCTCCAGTGATGTAAACGTTTACTGATATGATGCCCTGAAAAATGCCAATCCCTTTCAATCTTTCTTTGGGAAGCAAAGTAGAATTGTAGAGAATCACCAGCTCAAGCAACATCAGCAAATGTGTTTTAAGAACCATGGAAATGTTGCAAAAAAAAAAAAGCCATTGTACCAAGTTATAATTGCAACTACATGTTAACCTCACCTTCTTAAAATCACACCATTAGTAACTTGTAGTTTTTTTTACCTCATTACTAGCCCTAAATGGCCTCCTCCCCAACTTCTATGTGTTGCAGGAGTAAATTAAAGGGACATATGGGGAGTAAAAGATGAAACGAAGTTCACCAGAAATGACATGAAACATTAAATTGGGTTCATAATGAATTAAAAGTCAATGTAAGTCACATTTTCTGATTTGTCCTTGTACGCTGTATTTTGTTTCTTTTATATTCCAGTTAAAATTTAAATATGTAATATATCTAATATTAATATTAAACGATATAATGTTTGTGATGATTTTTAATTGGCTTGTGTAGGAACTGATACAGGTCTGCAAAAGCACATGCACAGGCGGTTGGAGGACATCTAGTGACGATTAAGGATACTGCATCGTGTTATTCCCTCACCCAGTTATAGCAGTGGTGTGTGA
The DNA here is from genome assembly GCA_033117975.1 of Parotocinclus spilosoma. Lineage (NCBI taxonomy): Eukaryota > Metazoa > Chordata > Actinopteri > Siluriformes > Loricariidae > Parotocinclus > Parotocinclus spilosoma. The sequence continues at coordinate 6,483 of JAVSBV010080203.1, read as the reverse complement.
ACCTCCGGGCAATAATGGAATCATCACTCTTGGAGGAAGATCTTTTAATTGGTTAATTTTGTAGAAGAAAATTAATCATCGAGGCATGTCACCAAACTTTTTTTTTTTAATTTATTTATTTTTCTCTTTTGGAACTTGTTGTAGTCACAATTGTGTTTGGAATCACTAAATTCAGAGGAAATGATTATGGAATAATGTTAAAGGCTAGACTTTGGTATTTATAGAAGATGTAATGACTGTCATCTCCCCCGTGCCTTTACCTCACATGCAGCCCCATATTATCAATGACTGTGGACATTTGCATGTTCTCCTCAGGTAGTCATCTTTATGAATTTCATTTTGCCAGCACTAAACTTTCCAGCATCATCACCTTGCCTGATTCAGATTCACGATTCAAGACTTAAGATCATCCAGTCCTCCACCGTCCATGATTGCTGTACTTTAGACCACTGTAACTTTGTTCTTTTTTGCTTTTGTGTTAATGACGGCTTTCGTTTGGCTTTTCTGGAGGTAAATCCCATTTCTTTTAAACGATTTCTTACAGTTTGATCACAGACATTGACTCCTGTTTCCACCCACTTGTTTCTTATTTGTTTTGTTCCGCATTTTCTGTTTTTAGCGCAAATTGCTTGAAGTTTTCTATCTTGACGCCTTGATGTTTTGCTTGGTCTACCTGTATGCTTCCCATTTTGTTTGTACTTGTTCCAGATTTTGGACCCGGCTGACTGGGAATAACCAGCATCTTTTGCAGCATTCTGTGATGATTTACATTCTTGGAGAAGTTTTATAATTCTCTCCTTTGTTTCTAACGATATCTCTCGTGTTGGAGCCATGATGCATGTTAATCCACTTTGTGTAACAGCTCACCACAGTGTGAAACTCTTTTTTAAGAGACAACTAATTAGCACATTTAATCTGATATAGGTGTTTTGTTTTAAAACTCCAAATTACAGATCGATTCAATAATATTCTCCTCAGAATTTAGTGATTCCACATTGCTTCCTTAACTTGATCCAAAAACACAGTTATGGCTGACTACGACAATTATATTTATTTCTTTTTTTATTGTTTTCTTAATGCCAAGAGGTCAGAATTAAGTGATACAATTAAAAAATCAGTGCTGATTCCATCATTTTTGACAGGGGTTGTACATGTAATTAGTCACCTGTGGGTTTTTAGATGCGTGCCAGTTTATTTGCACTGTACTTAATCTGAGCTTACTTATTAAACCGGTTTGTAAATTTTTAGCATTCCAGCACTTCCTTCTCACTGGCAAATACGTGCTGGGAAATCACAAGGAAATTATGGGCTGGAAATAACCTGCGTCTGATTATCTACCTGATGATCTCACTAAAGTGCTACAGCTAAATGTCCGAATGTCCCCGTGTATACACAGTAAATCATTGGTTATCTCTAAAGAACCTTTAAACCTCCAAAAGGAGAAGTGTAATGACGGACTTAATACATGTTTACAAAGTGTAAAAAATTGCAATGCATTGATTCAAAAAGTGAATTTTTAATGTCTGCACGACGCACGATGACAAGTCATCGTCTTTTGAAAGACGAACCAAAACTGGAACATTATATTTATGCATTTATGCGTTACTGCTCTAAATGTGCATTAAAAAGCAGGCGTGAAATTGAGAACGAGTTATAATGTTCTTTATTTCTGCTCAGCTTTCACCACATAGCACAGCTCCAAAATCCCTGGTTCGATCCTGACCCTGTGTGGAGTTTGCATGTTCTCCACCAGGCAACATGGAGTTTGTCTGGGTGCTCTGGTTTTCTCCCAACACATGCTACTCTCTTTTTAACTTTCTCTTGTTTTCTTAGATGTTCTGGTCAGGATGGGGAAACGGGTCTAAACAGGTCTGGTTCTTATTACTTATTATTCTGCTGAAGGACGTAAATGTAAATGTAAATGTAAATGCCCCCATAAATGCTGGGGTGTGTGTGTGTGTGTGGGGGGGGGGTTGTTGTGGTTGTTTTTAAACAATGCATGGGAATGTCAGGGCTGATACACATACACTGGTGCACTTGTTTTATTGCTACCACTTCCTCTTTGGCTGTACTTTCTCACACACACACACACACACACACAAAAACACAAGATACTGCAGGCAGACGATTTAAATAACGTTTCATTTAATGCAATGAAGTAAAATAAGGCATATACACGTGTATATAACGAATACATGGCAGTTATGCAAATTGCATAAAGAATAACAGCTTCTTCATAAAGAATGCGGATAACCAATGGAATACTGTGTATGTATTTAAAATCTATACAGAACATATATATTATATATGCAGTTAGGTGAAGCGTTGTCTTTGTTTCTTCACTGCTTTTTTTCAGGCTTTTTCAGAGCTTTCACTTTTTCCCTGAAGAGAGAGAAAAAAAGAATTGACCTTACTGCTCTCTCTAACAGTTATAATAATAATAATAATAATAATAATAAATATTAATAATAATAATCATAAGCATAATAATAATCACAATAAATATTAATAATAATTATATAATATAATAACAATAATTAGCATAAGCATAATAATAATAATAATCATGATTATTTTTATTATTATTAATAATAATAATAATAATAATAAATATTAATATACATTTTATTATTAATAATAATAATAATAATAATAATAATAATGATGATGAATATTAATAATGATTATTATATAGTAATTATTATTGATATTAATAATAATTATAATTATAATAAATTGTAATAATAATTTTATTATTATTAATAATAATACTAATGCTTAATAATAATAATTATTATTATATAGTAATTATTATTGATATTAATAATAATGATAATAAATATTAATAATTATTATATAGTAATTATAATTGAAGATAATAATAATAATAATCATCATCATAATGAATATTAATAATTATTATTATTATATAGTAATTATTATTGATATTAATAATAATAATAATGATAGTAATGATAATAAATATTAATAATTATTGTTGTTATTTAATTAAAATAATAACAATAATAATTATTAATAATAATAATTGTAATAAATATGATTAATAATATTATTAAATAATAAGAAGAAGAAGAAGAAGAAGAACACGCAGTCTTGCTCATATATGTACACACTTTAGGCTTGCTTACCTTAGCTTACGGATGCTCTCCATCACCCAGGGATCAGAAGGATTAGCACAGATATTTCGGTTCATAATGGTGTGGAAACTAAGAAGGGATAAAAGCAGGACATAAACTCCAGGACTTAAATATGAAAAGACATAAAGAGCCTGTAGACTGTAGACACTTACATAACGGCGTCAATGTTGCAGGTTCTTCTCATGTTCTGGATGGAATATCCCCGGATCAGACCAAACGGTACCTCTCTTTTAGAATAGTTCCTGCAACATGCTAAAAAAAAAAAAAAAAAATCCAAGACACTTCAATTGTAATACTTTGAATAATGACACTTTTAACTTAACCTGCCTTCTAGGGAAAATGTCTGAGATTTGTTCACCCTTAGTACCTCTGCTGAACGCGGCACAAAATGTAGCGCTGACTGTTTGAGATTTTAAATAAAGTAAAGCTTTAAATGCTAAACTACAAATAGCAGTGCTTATAGCCATTAGGCTGTTAAGAGATCTAAATTGTGTCACAAAGAAAGAACTAGTTACCCAGAGCATCGGCGTCCTGACACAACAAACTGACTGTAAGAGCCAGCAGGAGTGTAAGTGGTGCAGCACGAATCTGGGCCATGTCGCTGAGTCTCTGTAATTGCGGTTGTTGGTGAGTGTCAGATGCATTTCAAAGCTGCTCCCTTTATACTCCTCATGCTGGAAAATACTAACCCGACCTGATCTGTGGGGTTTCCAGCACCACGTGGACTCTTTGTTTGTTCTGTTCCTTCCACTGGTCAAATGAGGAAACGGTTACCTAAAGGGAGGTGGGAATACACTGAGGTAAGCGTTCTGTCATGTAGGGAGTGGTGACGAAATAAACACCAATACAGTCATATCTTTTCAGCCTATAATGAGCTCAGTGATTATTAACACTGTTCTCCTCGTTAAACAGTTCAGTTCTTCTAAAGTAACTTTGTAAAGGCCCAGAGATTGGCTAATATGCGTTTTTCAGGGCACGGGTATGATGTCATGCAACTGCAAAATCTGAATGTGACACACACCAGTATGGATAGTGATAAAACACTGGGTCACGTCACTTTTTTTTCTATCTTAATGCAGCGTTTCACTTGGGTAAAACATCAACAGGCCAAATGTTGGTCACATCACATTATTCAGATAGTGGATAACCTGTAATCTTTCATTATTTACAATAAAATCATAACACACTTCAATCCAGTAATGTTTAAGTCACAAACACTATTGATTTATCTGTATAATCTGTTAATGAATTACACTAATTATTTAATAATAAAGAATAGTACTATCTTAGCCCACCTGTAGTTTAAATATAGAATACGTTCAGCAATGGTAAATCCATATATAATTACAGTATGTCTTAGATAGATAGATAGATAGATAGATAGATACTTTATTGATCCCCGGGGGGAAATTCAAGATTCTTAAAAAGTCTTAGTCTTTTTATTACAACCCCAAATCAGAAATTGGAAAATAAAAATGCAGTGTTTGTTACATTTGCTATTACTTTTATTTCATTGTTTTAATATATATTCAACTTCTGGTCAGTTTGTTTATAAACATACATTCCTGCATTTCAGACCTGCGACACAAAAAAGGGTGCGAGGGCAAATTAGAGTGAAATTATTGTGCCAAATTATTTAAAATCATTTCGTGACATCACCTGTTCATCAAAGTTGCCTCCATATCAACTTTTGGGCCTGAAATGCAGCGTTGGATGTTTAATAACATATACATTATTTGTTGATTAAAAAAAACAAACAAAAAACATTTAATATGTCAGTTTATTGCTGTCTACAATGATTAAAAAAAAGTCAAATGTAATATGTTTTTGTTATATTTGCATGTTTTCTTGTTGTGGGGTTTTATGCAGTGTTAAAAAAGTGTAAAAAATAAAAATAACACCAGCTTTTATTGCATTTAGTGGGACCTCCCCTTACACTAGAGCAATAGCAGAATCTCACAGCTGCTGTGTAATGCTAAGTTTACCTTTCTACAGTCCAAAGAAGGTTCATTAGGAATGGTCGTTTCAGAAAGGGGAACAGGGTAAAAAAGCTCAGATATGATAAAGTTCACAAAGATTAAATTGAAGATCAGTAGAAAAAGAGTATTATGGACTGGCAAATCCAAGTTTTTTTGGAAACACCCGTCGACAATGTCTTTATTATATTGCTAAAACAAACATCTAATGGTTGCCTAAGACTTAATAAGACATAATACTGTGAGTTTTCCTCGGTTAAACCACCCCCCCCCATATGGCAAGGGTGTCCAACGTCCGGCTCTAGGCCAAATGCGGAATCAATGCGTAACTCGCATTTATTTCTAGTCGACTGTTTCTTCTGGTAATTTGTCGCATCTGCTTTTAACATAATTACAATATTTTCTCTATTTAGCTGGTCCTGTGACTAAATAAATGTAAAACTGCTATTAAGCTCCATAGGTCAAATGAGTAATAAAATACAATCAGCATAAGAAATATGGACAGGAGCTACTTGGCATGTTTTGGCAAGTGCAGCATTGTGTATAAATGTTCTAAATGTTAGTCTAAACCACACTAATATGGGGTGAATTGTGGTATTTTTTTTTAACCCTTTTGATATCCTGCTGCACTGTAGTAATGGTGCTAAATAAATAAATGTTGCTGCTTCTGTGCATTTTTTGTTCTTTTAAATAAAATATTTAAAATGATCAGTGCTATTGGAAAGCGAGACCAACCGAACTTTTGAAAAAACTTTTAAATCAATGTGACCAATGCCACATTCCAAAGAAATCTATCAGGTTTGTTGGAATCTCCAAATTGTCCCACAGCTTTTGTATTGGCCATGTACCCTGAATAAAACGCCAGTCCCTCCAGGGGTTGTTTGTAAAGCACTTTGTGAGTACTGTCTGGAATAAATGCTATTTAAATACATCTTACTTACTTACTAGATGTTGCTGGTGAAGAGGCAGGGGATGATCTCCCCCAAATGGATTCTTCTCCCTCAGACACAGCCATTACCTCTGTAAAGACTCTCTGCCAGCGCTCAAACCCAGGTTCACCATGGGCCATCGAGTGTTTCATTAGTGGATTTCAAGAATGTATGCTTAACTGAAATCAGAAAACTTTATTTCTACATTATATAGTTAAAAGGACCACCGGTTAATGGGACCAGACGCTTATTCGGACCAAATCCTAAAGTACAGAAACAGATCCTATTATATACGTGTAATGTTATTCCCTTATTTGGACCAAAATTCTGCTTAATCGGACAAAACGTGTACAGTATGTAATATCCGTGAAGAAACTCTTCGTCTCTGGCATCACTACCCGAAAACTCCAGAGTTTCTCC
>JAVSBV010080192.1:0-10007 GCA_033117975.1 Parotocinclus spilosoma | reverse complement strand
TTTATTAGATGAGTCATTATTACTGCCTGTGCTGCCTGATTTAACGTGATCCTTATCATGTGGGGCGGTGTGAGTTTATTTAGTATACAGTAATGTTTTCATTAGAGTATTTGGTATCAAACAGATTATTTTGGGAGTCTCATGGCATCGCAGTTGTATCAATGAGATCTGCACTGTTTATTTGTTCTTAACACGAGTGTCTTTATTTAAAAAGCAACATGTGTTAAGTCTTTAGATTCCTCGTTCCTGAGGGAGGGACTAAACTAGCGAACTTTAGCGAAAATACTTTGAAAACTCTGGAAATGTGTCATATTGGGCTACATGCTGGGAAATAAAGTAAAAAGCATATAAACACTAATTCAGAGCTTTGGGATCGCCCAATGAAAGAGGTGAAGGAAGAACAAAGCCATTTTAAGCTTCGACTCGATTCAGTCAAGGACGTTTAGAATTATAGTTATATTCGTTTGACACACTTTTGTAATTTGAGTTTTTTATATATATATATATATATATATATATTATTTTTTCCAACAGTTGATACTCATATGTCATGTGACACCAATCAAATCTATGTTGTACAGTCTGTTCAGTGCACCTCGTAAGCTTTGAGGAAACGCCAAAAACTTGGGGCATTCCTAAAAATTGAGTTTTAATAACTAATGAGTGAATAATTCTCGTAGAATTTTAGACAGAATTGCGCATACTGATTAAAAGGTAAAAAAGTGCTACTGATGCATGCTTAGTTTTATTTATTTACTGCATTTATAAAGAAGTGTAACAAAGAACAACTGTCACAAAGGAGCTTCACAAAGAGCCAAGTCTAGACCCCAAAAGGGCCCAAGGAGGTTGGGTCCTGTTTTGAGTCTTGGTCCTCCCAACATCCTCCCTTATAAAGTTTAGGGAATTTCCATTGTCACTGCCACTCTACTTTTAATCAATTTGGGGTTGGTCCTAGATAATAATCTACAATTGTAAAAAAATCTCATATATTGTAAAATAATCTAAAATAATAATAACATTTAAATAAAATAAAACTGAGACAATGCTCCACCGTAAAAAGTGCTACAGAAATAAATCTGACTTGACTTCTTGTGGCATTAGTCTAGAATATTGTGGAGCATTTTCTCTTTAGTTCAGAGCTTTTTCACATCTCTATGGTTAAACAACTTAGTGATTAGCCTTTGCAAGTGTCCATGTTAAGTCTCTTCAGAAACTAAATCAAACTAAATCAGTACATATGGGGTTTATAAGACAAATCCAGGTGAACAACGACACTGAACCAACAGAAATCTTCTAACTTGTGGAAAAGGCAGAGCCATATGGAAGCCATCAATAAGTCCAGACAAAATCTAAATTAAGTGAAACTCTATTGATCCTTCTGTCACACACGCCCCAAGGACCAAAGCGGCATCTGATCCACTGCATTCTGGATTAAACAGATGGCCCGTGCAGTGTTCAGTAGCTTTTTATTAGAATTACTGCACTGTTAACGAGCTGCATTGCACAATGAGCTACTCTGGAAAACAACGCCACATCTGTGCTGATACAGAACCTTGATGCTAAGGAAAGCTAATGTGTTTAATTAGCGAGTACAGACTAACACTAGTTCAGGGAGTGCTCTACACAGTGATTGGCTTTCTCCCAGACTTCATTTCAGGCCTGGATTAATTGTATGAAACACACCAATCTGTGCTGTGGCTGACATTAAATTAACTGGCTTTAATTAGCCTGAGTGTCATATAGTTTGGGACAGAAAATCTGCCAAAAGCCATAAAGGGTCTTTAATGCTGCATGTTCCTCAATACTGGCATAAAAATATGCAGTTAAAGGTACTGGAAGTCATGTTTAAAGCATGAACAATAGAAAACTCTCTGTTCAGAGGAAAACCTTTGTGACGCTACAGGTTTTGTAACCACCAATATCCAACCACTCAGCCTAAGAGGCATTTATGTTCTATATGACTAACATTTACATTTGGCAGAATAAATCTTCAGTCCAGATATAAAATACTAAAAATTTTAGGACTTTGTTATTTTCAGTAATGTTGTTTCCAGAAAGTAACCCCTAATTAACTAATGATAGGGATCCACAGGATATACACTTACTGATCACTTAGGTACACTCATTGTCCAACTGTCCATTTTACCTGCTCCACTTGACATATGGAAGCACGTTGTCTTTTGTAATTAGAGACTGTTGGTCCAGACCCCCATATATCAGCACTGCAGTACCACTGCTCTAGTGGTGGTGTGCTAGTGTGTGTTGAGTTGGTACAAGTGGATCAGACACAGCAGTGCTGCTGGAGTTTTAAACACATCATTGTGATTGCTGGACTAAAAAAATGTCCACCAACCAAAAAATCGGATGATTCAAACAAGCTGTTCAGCAACAGATGATCTACGAAATGAAACAATATGGTGAATTTCTCTACTAAAGTGAAAAGCGTGTTACAAACTCCAGCAGCACTGCTGTGTCTGATCCATTTATACCAGCAAACGCACACTAACACACCAGCACCACGATTGTGCTATATGCACCATGACAAGCAACGGCTTCAGTGTTTGTCTGTTAGTACTGAGGAGATTCTGTATGGAGGATGAGCTGTTCATGAGTTTGGTTGAGGTGATTAATGAACAACAACACAACAGTCCAATAAGATATGAGACATATTATTAAATTTGATTAATTAATAATATAGTGATTGTCGTTAATTTGTTTCAGAAGGTGTACTATGAATTTTGACTGTGGAACCATGAAGTGGCCAAATTACAATTAAAAAAATCATAATACAACTCAACATTATGGTCAAATTGTGGAAGTTCACAATAAAGCTATCAAGCAATTTACAATTTTACTATTATTATTATTTTATAGTTATTCGATTAACATCTAGGCCACCCATGAAGGTCGGGTCCCTTTTTGAGTCTTCAAGGTTTCTTCCTTTTTTATTCAGGTAGTTTTCCCTTTCCACTGTCGCCCTAGGTTTGCTCAATTTGTGATTGGCCTTTTAAGATAATATAAGATTGTAAAGCTGCTTTGAGACAATACTCCATTGTAAAAAGTGCTATAGAAATAAATTTGACTTTGACTATGAAATCTCACAGTACATTTTTTCCTGTAATTCCAGTGAGTTTGCAACCCATTTTGACTCAGCATTTTAGCTGTGGCTTTGTACACTTAATTTCCCGTCCCAATACGTGTATGATTTTATGCTATAAAGATTTAGATTTCCAACAAGCTTCACATAAACAGCCTTTTAATTTAGTACACTGTTAAGTGCTTTCTCTGTTTGACAAGACAAGTGTGTGTGTGTGTGTGTGTGTGCGTGTGCGTGTGCGCGTGTGCATGTGTGTGTGTGTGCCTGTCATTTTACTGAAAGACAAATTCCCGATGACACAAATGCCACCACTAGTAGTAAAAGTAAGTAAGTAAAAACTCCATAAAATAGAATCATGGACTTGACGGATTTAAAGGTGTAGTCAGTCTTCATATGAGTGAAAAAAGCCAAACGTCTTCACGCATACAGTCATCTCTCCAATATTCATCCTTCTTGTCTTGACTGGTGGCATGTTGATGGTGCACGTCATTTTATTTAATAAATCTCTGATGCCATGGTGGCTGGTGTTTTTCCCCTGGACTGATATTTTACTGACAGGTGTCAGAACGTTAGAAGACCAAAACAAGTCCTGTTCCAAATCAGTGACGACACCTCGAATGGCATAACGAAGCTCACTGTGTTTATAGTGGAAGACAGTAGACAGAGGAAAGCTGGGAAAAGGTGCCAGCCTGAAAACCCTGCATGTTTTCCGAATTCTGCCACATTCTGTTTCTCCCCAACAGAGCTGAAACTCTATTCACATACTGCCCAAATACGCTGTCACCCTCTGGCGAGCAACTGACGTCAGACACTTGTTTTTGAACACTAGCATTTTGTTTATAGTTTCCCCCCGCTGCACATGCTCATTTGTCAATCTTTCGGTACGTTGCATGCTGTGGAACATGTCGCTGGTTCCAAGATGCTGACATTTGTTCGGGATGAATGTTCTAATGCCTAATCTGTTTTGTCCACACACGCCACAAAATGTTACATTAGAGCAAGAGCCATGGTAACAACACAACAGGTCCTACTATTAACACTATGGACAAGTACATCCAAATGCATGTGTAGAAATTTTACCTTTATTAATGGGTATTAATTACTGGTGTCATTGTCCGACAATTTCCGTGACAAAGCATGTGAATGCCTTTCATTGCAGATCACCTGTAGTTTGCAGCCCACAGTAGCCCCGTGTGGCCCCGCCCCCTTTCCTTTACACTGCGCAGACGCGCGTCGGCAAATTAGAATCCTGTTTTCCGTGTAAAACTTTTACATGGTCTAAGAGAGTGATGTAAAGTTTGCATCTTGAAACTTACGCAATGAAAAAAAAACACCTCGTGGGGGAAGCACATTAAAATGCTTCAACACAACCAATTTAATATGTCATTTAAAGAACAAACACTTGGTGAAGTATGGTGAGTTTGAGGCTCATTGGAGACAATAAAAAGACAACAACAATCAGACGACAATTAACGCAGCCCACACTCACCCGTATGAGCGTGACAGTCAGAAGGCTGAACAAAAAACCCGAAATATATCTGAATTCATGGGTAAGATGAACAGGCTTTATCAGTGGTGGACGAATAGTTGTGACTGCAAGTATTTTGTGATTGTATATGTTTTTTTTCATTTTGTAATAGATAATTTTCTTCCCAGAACATGTAGCCAGTAACACTCATCATAACTAAGGCCAGACCTTTTTTATTGCTTGTTTTGCGGATCCACCGACGATCATATTTGAAGAATACAAAAAAAAAAAAAAAACTTAGCGGATCCAGCGCAGCACCAATGGTTGAAATTAAAAAAAATAAAACATTTTTGCTTTTTCCGCCCTCCAGTGGAGAGCTAATGGTATTGTTCTGTACATTACATTTTTTTCCAGATTCACTTGAATTTAATTGTAGGTTAAATAAATGTTATTTTTAAATGAAAATGTATTTTTATTTCTTCCTCCTTCCTTGTATTGATTCCACATAGTCCTTGAGAATTTGAAAAGTGCTGAAAAATAAAGATTTATTTTTATTTTTTTTTCATCCCTCCACAATAGATTCAAAGTAGGGACATCTGAGGAACAAGCAATTAAAAAAGTCTGGCCTAAATCGAAACATTTGCAGCCTGTCAATGTGCTCTGTATCTGAATAGGCAGCATAACATGATCATGGACATGGAGCATCGCTAGTATCAATTAAAGAACTGATTACCTAATGTTTAAGTGCGTCCATTGCTATTTAAGGTGTCATTTGCAACAGAACATGTTTTGTTCGTATTTTGGCCGTAACCCCAGAGAGAGAACGCACGATCCAAGAGACAACAGTCAAGTGGTTTATTGTTGCGTCTTCTCTTCACTGGGTTGAGCTAAAGTCAAGGTCAAACTCAAAGTCGCATTTATTTCTATAGTATATACACTATATTTACATTGCAGTATCGTCTCAAAGCAGCCTTAAGATTTTGTTTTATCTTAAATTGTCTAAGCCTAATCATAAATTGAGCAAACCTGGTTCAGCAATGGCAGTGAAAAACTGAGAAAACCAAGGAAGACCAAGGCTCAAAAAGATACTCAACCTTCTTGGACAGACAAGTCTTCTTCATGTTGCCTGCTCGAGGATCTCACCAATTAGGTACTCCAGCATGTCAATTCATAGTTCCCATGGGTTATGTCCTGCTCTTTGGGTCACATCCCAGTTCCAAAGTCACGTCAAAGGCCCTCTGTTCATCCATATTGAGTTTCGGAGTTCCCTCTAAGTAAAGAGGGCCTGTATCTGTAGTTCACAATCACATCAGGATTGCACCGAGATGCACCAGGTTGTACTGTCTAAGGTTGGGTACCAAAATCTCATACCCAAAAGGCTCAGACCGAGGCATCTTGGTACTAGTACAGAACAGCCTAAAAAACTGTGTCATATCAATACTTTGCATAAAACACTAGAAATGGAAGAAAAAGGTCTGCATTGCATTGTTAAACAGCGTCATTCTATGATGTTTGTGCCTATTTTAAAGTATTTTCCGATAATTATTAGAAAATCTCTAAAATCTTTCAGAGCAGCAACTAAAGAGCTTAACTCTAAGCTTACTCGGTGCACAAGGATCACAGGCAGAATGTTTTCTGAAACGTATAATCCTTATGCTGTTCTCTGACACAGAGGACGGCAGACATTTTCTGAAATCTTGGGTTTATCTTCTTTTACTTGATACTTCAGACATGATTTGAAATTATGAAGACATGTTTGAAATTAGCTCTCCTATTATTTTTTTCTCCTATCAGTTTTCTCCCATTTTTGAAGTTTGATTCCTGAGAAACAACACTTAACAATATAGGCTCTTAAATTCTTCTTAAGTGTATTTTAAGTCATTTTCATCTCAGCACAGTTTCATCTATTGTTCAAATACATGAGGAAACCATGAGATCCTGAACCATACTTGACTAGTCGGGTTTCCATCTATGTTTTTTAGATCTAAGTGTAACGTGCGTTTACGAAATATAGGCAGAAAAGACACGATAGAAAACAGTGCGATAAAACCAGTAGACGAGGCGTCGACCGGCTCCAGAGAAACAAGCACGATGGAGAGATTTAATTCGTTATTTTATTCTTTAAAAACAATCTATACTTAAAAAAATTACGTTATAACTATTTGTCATGTTTTTATGGTTGTGTTGTTTGTTAAAAGACGAGCATTTGGCCATCTACGCTGGGAACGTAAACAGTTTAAGCAATTTTGAGAGCACGTTGTGCACATTTTTTAGACAAGCTTTCGTTACAGAATTTTAGAATTGCCAAATTCAAACTTTCACATTAACATTTACATTTATGTCAGTTAGTAGACGCTTTTATCCAGAGCTACTTATATAGTCTTACAATCCAAGCAATTGTGGATTCAGGGTCTTGCTCAAGGGCCCAACTGGCAGCTTGGCAGAGGTGGGATTTGAACCCTGGACCTTCTGGTCCAGAGGCCAGTACCTTAACTGCTAGGCTACCACAGTCTTTTAAAAGCTATTCATTATGATCGGGTCATCTGGAGAGCCAAAGATTTAAAGTCTCCACCCGCCCGTATCAACTGAAGCGAAATCATGTGGCATGAAACGACCTCGTTTATTTGCAAATAAACATTCACATTCCATTCACATTTTTCCGCATTTTGGCAATGCAATCTTCTAACTTTTCCTCCTTGTTCAAGCATGAAAAACTTTTTAATTAGTTTTTTTTAATGCGCATTTTCAAAATTCGCAAAAGATGGTGGATGTAAAAACCCGCTATTGACTCTCAGAAGATTTAACTCTTTTGCATTTCATCCAAGACGTATCAAAGCTTTTACTCTAGAAACATTTCAGATTCTTTTAATGGCCTTTTAGAGGTCTCCCAAATTAACAACTTATAATTCATCTTATTGCTGACTCCAGTGAAATCCAAGCCTACAGAATCAAGAAGAAGCATCAGAGGTGATGTACACCTGGCGTGCTACCAAGAGATAAGGCTTTTACGTAAGAATATGGACATGTTATCGGCCAGTCGCCTTCTCTGGCTTGGAAAAACAGAGAGGCCACATCACACACATGGCTGAGACTGTGAGGCCAACCAGAGACACATAAGTCTATCTATCAGCAGCATTCCCTTGTCAGCTGATACATAGCTTGTTGTTCCTTTCCCATGGTGCTACACTTTCCCCCAGTAACCTCCAGCAGATATGGATCAGTTCATCTACCCCATCTGCAGCTATGCCACCAAAACATTGACTCCTCACAATAACACTGAAGTTACAAAAGATCATTCTGTTTTCTGATTTCTATGTAATGTGTGTTAAGACAGGGTATCACACACAGATTCTCTCACAACATGCACAAGCTTTAAATGGTCAATCCTACCTACTGAAAACCTGACTACTCTGAGGCTACCCATGTAAACATGAAGAAATTCAGGGTTTATACTTGCGTGAATATTAACAAATTAAAACGCAAACCAATTCTGTGTCGTGTGTTGATACACTATTTACAATGCTAAAATGATGCACCATTCACAATAAAATATTTTTATTGTTCTAACAATGTACAAGCTATTAAGGATGTATGTCAAAAACACTGTGCCTGAAGCACGAATTAAGCTAGGAATCTACCTAAAAGCACATGCCTGAGGTTAAAAATTAGTGAACCAACTGGGACAAAATACAGACACCTTTGAAAAACTTTAATAAACTATGTCAAACATCTGTTTAAGACAGACTAAGAACTAACTTATTTCACCATACGTGAACTAAACACCTCGGAATATAAAGCTAATGACAAACCTCAGTCAACTTTCACTAAATTCTAGCCAGGGTACCAGCATAAAAACATACTCAGAAACATAGTCTCTTCCTCTCTCTCTTTCTCTCTCTCTCTCTCCCTCTCCCCCTCTCTCTTTCTCTCTCTCCCTCTCTACCCCTCTCTCCCCCTCTCATACACACACACACACACACACCAAATCAATACAGTTAATCACATGAGCTGATTTGTTGATCACTGTATCAGTTTTAGCTGTTTTTGCTTTGAATGGAATCCAGGCTTGTAGGCGATTGGAATTATTTATTGACTCAAATTATTTTGTTGCACCCTTAGAATAACATTATGTAACCTAATGTGTTGCCAGATAACAGAACCCAGATACTGCACATAAAGTCGGGGCACAGAGCCCACCACAGCCTGTGTTAAATCAATGTGATTACAGTTAGCATGTCACAATTGGATAAATATTGGGTACTGGCCAACACTCTGAGTGGCTGTATCCATAATTATCATAAGTCTTCTGAACAAAAGTATGGGCGTTTAAAGAGCTTCTCTGTAGGGAATGAGCACAGTTTGTTAAATGTCTGCCCTTTTGGAGCAGCTTTGAACAAATCCAATGCTGAAACATCAAGAGAGTGTAACTCGGCCACAAAGAGGTTACAAAGGCTATTCTCAGGTGCGACTCTAACTATCTAGTTTCACACTGGCTCTTGAAGCAATCCAACAAACTGTTCGTAGTAAGCTTCATGAATTGGGTTTTCATGGCCACACACAAGCCTATTATCACCTATCACAACTCTAAAGCAGTGGATACACACTAGTCTGGAGTAAGGAATTAAAGCGTCATGATTTGGCAGCCTAAATGTTTTATCTAAGCTTGCCAGATGCTAGGAAATCCCTACAATAGGTTTACATAAAGTGTAAAGACTGGTGGAGTAGGAATTCTGATTAGGGTCGTTAATGTTTCTATCATAGTTTTCTTATAGATTCTACAGGTTCTTATATAGGTTTGTAGGCTTTTCTACAGTCAGGACTACATACAATAGAAAAACCTTCAGCATAATGAAAACTTTGATTACTATCTATAGGGTTTACATCACCTCACAATATTTCACAATATATGAAGGAATCAGTATGCAGGAATGTAAACAGTGTTATTGTGCAAACTGCGTCGTAAAATAGAGATATATCTTTATTTGTTCCAAATCCAGTGTATGAATCATTAGTCTGACACGGTCTCTCTTGACATGATAGTTATTGCGTTGTTATGTTGCTCCACTGCTTTTCCAGTCATATGCATGCAGAACGTCGACATGCCTCAAAAACAAAAGCCTCTTCAAGAGATATCTACCAGAGTTTCATATACATTGTTCCCCCGTTTATGGCGAGGGTTACGTTCCAGGACCAACCGCGATAAACGGAAATCCACGAAGTAGGGACGCTATATTTATTGAAGTATTCATACACTATTTTAACCGTACAACTGGCAGAACGTTTGGGTAACAGCGTACACGTACACCACAGATAAAAACTTGTCATGTCCGTAAGTAGCAACTCAGGTGACCGAAGCTCTTGGCTCTTTTAACTGTTAAATAATCAAGCAACACACTGAAGTAATGGAACGTTCTCTTTACTTAACACACCATACATCACTCT
>JAVSBV010080181.1:0-10007 GCA_033117975.1 Parotocinclus spilosoma | reverse complement strand
CAAAGTTCGTAAGCAACAGTAGTTCTTGTTTGTACGTTTGCTATACGTGTAAATCACACAATAAAGGTTTAATAAACCTTAGGACCAAAACCATTGCGTCCCGATGTGGTCTCATTAACCAGAATCGACTGTATTCACTGATTCTGAGTTTGATGCCTGCAACACATTACAAAAAAAGTTGGGACAGGGCATGTTTACCACTGTACCATGTATAACACTTAATACGCATTTGGGAACTAAGGACATTAATTGTTTTCTAGATGGAAATCTTTCTTAATTCTTTATTGTGTATTGTAGAACTTTAGTCTGGGGTCTCCGTTTACAT
Organism: Parotocinclus spilosoma; assembly: GCA_033117975.1. NCBI lineage: Eukaryota > Metazoa > Chordata > Actinopteri > Siluriformes > Loricariidae > Parotocinclus > Parotocinclus spilosoma. The sequence goes on along the minus strand of JAVSBV010080181.1, from coordinate 9,682 downwards.
ATTTTGCGCTTCATAATGCGCCACACATTTTCAGTGAGAGACGGTTCTGAACTGCGGACAGGCCAGTCTAGTACCCACACTCTATTACTATGAAGCCACACTGTTGTAACACATGCAGAATGTGGCTTGGCATTGTCTGAAATAAGCAGGCACGTCCCTAAAAAAAGACGTTGCTTGGATGCTTATGTTGCTCCAAAACCTGGATGTACCTTTCAACATTGATGGTGCCTTCACAAATGTGCAAGTTACCCATGCCATGGGCAATAACACACCCCCATACCATCAGAGATGCTGGCTCTTGCACTGATAACAATCCAGACAGTTCTTTTCCTCTTTGGCCCGGAGGACACAACGTCCAGGTTTCCAAAAACAATTTGAAATGTAGATTGTTGATATATGGCTTTTGCTTTGCATGGCAGATTTTTAACTTGCGCGTGTAGATGGAGAAACACACTGTTTTCACATGACAATGGTTTTCTGAAGTCCATGTGGTAATATCCGTTACAGAATGATGTCGGTTTTTAATGCAGTGTTGGTTTTTGGCCTTGCCGCTTAGTTGCAGAGATTTTTTGTTGATCTTATGGACAGCCTATATGGCAGGAGTTTGTCAAAACATCCATCCTGCTTCTCTGTTGTGTCCACTGTTGTGTCCCTATCAGACTGTCAACTAAGCAAAATGTCTTCGTAAAGGCCTTTCTGTCTGTCAACAATCTCTCACCAAGAGGCGTACTACCCAAAAGTAGCCTCTGAGAGCTGCTTTATAGGGCAGCAAGGGACGTAATTACACCCTCTTGTGGCAAGAGCCAGTGTCTAATCACACTACATGTAATCATTTACAAAACCTTTTGAGATGTGGGGTTTTCAGCAATTTGACATGTCTATCTGCGTGCTATATACTAGTGTCAGGCCTATTTATTAATATAATCAATTAATCTAATGCATGTCTTTGGATTTTGGGAGGAAAAGGGAGGACATGTGAACTCAGAGGTCAAGATCAAACCATGGATGCAGGAGCTGTGAGGCGGCCATGCTAATCGCTACACCACTGTGCCACCTGTGGAGTACCTCTAAACTATACTAAAAGTGTATCTTCCCCAAGAACTCGTTTTAGGAAAATGTGGCACTCTTTGAAAACAAAGAGAATGAAAGTAATTAAAAGAACAAAACAAAAGTACAATATAGTGTATGAGCAAAGAACATTGGCAAATGTTCTCACATGCTGTAGTCACATCATAAAAATTTAATGACTAATTGTGTTAATAACTTTAGGACTGCTGAAGATTAAACACCATGCTGTCTGGTAGAAAAGTGAATTGAGCCGGCTAGTGTTTTTATTAAATGACTCCAGCTGACTCCATATACAGTATCTAAATACAGTAACTAACTGTACGTCCTCATATTTTTGTAAATATTTTATTATATCTTTTCATATATTTTTTTATTTCTATTCCAGTTATGATATAATGTGAAGTAGTCGGTTCACAGCTTGTATAACAGTGTACATGTACTGTGTCTATCTTGGTCTCATCAGACCACAGGATATGGTTCCAGTAATCCATGTCCTTGATCTGCTTGTCTTCAGCAAACTGTTTGCAGTTGCATCATATTTAGAAGAGGCTTCCTTCTGGGACGACAGCCCATACAGACCATTTTGATACAGTATGTATTGTATGGTCTGACTACTGACTACCTGAGATTGAGAGAGCAATAACAAAAAGATTTAACAGACCTGCTCCCCATTTACACCTGAGACCCTGTAGCACTAACAAATCACATGATACTGGCGAGGGAAAATGGCTAATTGGGCACAATTGGACCATTTTCACATCGGGTGTACTCAGTTTTGTTGCTAGCGGTTTAAACATTAATGCATGTGTTGACTTTTGAGGGCAGAGAAATTTTACACTGTTATACAAGCTGTAAATCGACTACTTTACATTGCATCAAATTGTCATATCTTCATTTCTGTTCCATACAAATATATAATAAAATAGTTACAAAAACGTACTCACTTTTGAGGGATACTGTATATGGCTATTTATTGTAGGTATGTAAACAAGAACAGTAACAAACACTGATTTGTACTTGTGTATGTGGAATTGAACATGTCCAGTCAGAGGTGGGTGATATGGTCAAAAATAATATATCACAATAGATGAATACATTTTCATGATACATGATATTTATCACAATGCATGTGATTGCAGAAAAATATCCACGAGTAGTGACAGATTTTTAAAAACGAATATTTTAATATTACCACGCCCTTCGTCAAGTAATTTTTAATCACAATTAATCCAGATAAACAAAGAGTCTTTCTACTCTTTATAATGAAACGTCAGTCTGTCTTCCTTAAGCAATGCCGATGTTCGTGATATGTGTACAGAAGCATATTGTCTATCACAATAACAAAATGTATCACGATTCTATAAAATGTGGCCACATTGCCCACCCCTACATCCAGCTTCTGTGCTTCTGTTTTTGGAAAAGCAAAAGTAAAGACATAGAATGAATTGATGACAGGAACCTCTGCTCTTGTATCCTCAGCTGTAGACTTGTTATATGGTGGAATATATTGCTTCGCTTGTCAAGACTACATATATGATAAAGACATTGAGCAAATTGCCAGAGAAGAACAGAGGAAGGCATGGAAACTTCAAGGTAGGTGTTTGTGGTGCTATTTCTGCCAAATGTAACACACAAAATACATTTAAGTGTATTTTACTTTGTTTCTGTTTGCAGGTGTGGGTGAAAAATTTTCTACATGGGAGCCCACCAAGCGGGAGCTAGAGCTACTACGCCACAATCCAAAGCGCCGAAAAATCACTGCCAACTGCACTATAGGTGATGCACTGGTTTCCCCTGTGCTTTATTGGTGGAGACTATGCTAATTAAATTATACATTTTTTATGGACACTTTTTAGAGATTAGCATCCTCTGATCGATACACAGCATGCACATGACACATGACTCTCACTAAATTTAAACTCATTTCTCTTGTCACTGAAACTGCTGGCATGTGTGTTGTATTTATTTATAAAAATATGTCTCATATAGCAATATATCTCTCTGGTGTTTTTGTTGTTTCATGCTGTTTTGTAATTTTCATGGTGTGAAGTTTTTTAAGTTTTGTACTATTGTGCAGAATTGTGTTTATATATCCCTTTATTAGGTGCATATCCTTGTTTTTACACTACTTGTCCATTGTATCGGTTCCACTTTGCCAAACAGAAGCACTTTGCAGTAGTTTTGCAATTACAGATTGTAGTTTTTTTCTCTACATACTTTAGTTCCCTTTACTCTGTTCTCTTATGGACAGGACCACCACATACCAGGTACTATTTAGGTGTTGGATCACTGACACTAATGTTGTGGTGATGTTTGTGTGTTGTGCTGGTATGAGTGGATCAGACACAGCAGTGCTGCTGGAGTTTTGAAACATCTCAGTGCCACTGCTGAACTGAAAAATAAACCTACTAAAATGTTCAGCCACCCGCTTCCTGTGAACACTGTGATTGATTTAGAGGATGACTAACAAACTGTGCAACAACAAATCAGCTACTGTCTCTGACTCCAGCAGCGCTGCTGAGCCAATAATGCCAGCAGAACACATGGTAATACACCACTACAATTTCATTATGTGTGTGTAGTTTATATCTCAAGCGTTTCCTGTGGCCTACCACAAAATGGCATTTCTGTAATACAATTATTTTCCATCTGGCTCCATTCATTTTAGCATTGCAATGATTAGAGATGGAAAGTAAAGAATAAATACATTGGATTCAATTGTTGCTGTAATGTGGAACAGTATTAATGTGTCTGATTAGGATTCATGTAATCATGTTTATGTTGTGAATAAATAAAACAAACGAGCATCAGTACCAGTGATAACATGGACTAAAGTACATTTAATATATTTTTCAAAAATTATAAGTAAAATTAAAAATAAGTAGGTGTTTTAAACGATGGCAGGCCAGTATAACATGCACCTATACTCATTTTAATTTCACAATTAATTATTTGTACTGATTACTCTTAAATAATCAGTTATCATCAACCCTAGCCATGTCAAGCAAGAGATACCTGCTGTATGTCCTCACATTAGCAGTTATAGCAGTTACTGCAGTGGCATCGCTTCTCGTTCCATCTTCAAACCCAGATAATCAGGAGGCAATGTCATTGTGAAATAATGCTGTGATCTGTAGCTAGAGTATGAGTGTGATTAGAGAGTGTCACGCCTCTGCATCAACTGTTCTGTCAAGTGTGTCTACTCCATGACTCACCATATCTTCAAAATGATCGCAGTTAAAGATGCTCCGATTCCAACTTTATTGGCCGATTCCAATTTCAATTTTTCTTAGTATATGACAATTCAGATTACCTTATTTACTAAGAATTATAAATGATGCCATATAGAAACATTTTTTTTCAACTTTGCTTTTACAAATGAAAGCAATTGCACCAGATAATACAACGTTTCATAATACAATGAAAAAGTTTGTTGATAATTGTACAGTTAGGTGTAGTATTAGAATTAAAATCACAGTTTTTTTCCACTTACAAGTAATGGAGAGGTCTGATCCTGTTCTCACTGAAGACGTCTTCCTGCAGTGATGATTATTTCTGATGCATTCTGCAGTCTCACTTGTTGTGCTGTGTATGTGTGTGCTGCAGGTTTACGGGGTCTGATCAACCTGGGCAACACTTGCTTTATGAACTGCATCGTGCAGGCTCTCACACATACACCACTCCTGCGTGACTTCTTCCTGTCGGACCGACACAAGTGTGAGATGCAGGCCAACTCCTGCCTGGTGTGTGAGATGTCTCAGCTTTTTCAGGAGGTGAGCTGAAAGAATGTTCGAGTGGGAGAGTTCTGGTTGTCATGGGAGTATGAGTGTCGGGTACTGAAATCAAAGTTTTCACCGCTCTGTATCTGGTGACTGTGGCTACGTTTAAATACACAATTTTCTGAATATTAACGTATTTTGACAACATTTTCAACAATGTATTAATCAGAGTAAAGCACCTTTTACACCCAAAAACCTGTTTGGATTGTCAGGGCTCCAGACTAACATTTATTTTTGTGTGTGTTTGTGACACTCATATACACTGACGTGGTTTAACCAGTTTAACATTTACACCATATGTAATGAGTTTTTGTTTGATTCTACCCGTTATATAATTAAAGCATTGTTATGTAATTTTGCAACCAACATTATCACGATTCTAGGGCAAAACAGCGGTGCGAGTGTTTAGTGTGGTCTCCTCATGGCTCTAGAGATGCCTAGTTCGGTCCTGACCTCAGACTCTGCCTATATGGAGTTTTGCATGTCCTCCCCATGTCCACATGCATTTACTCTGGGTTTTCTGGTTTCCTCCCACATTCCAAACACATGCGTTAGGTGAATTCTCACTCTATGTTGTCCCTGTGTAAATGTCTGATTAGTGATTAATCTGATTAGTGTAGATGTGACCTTGCTCCTGTAATGCACATGATGTACATTTACATTATTTAGCACACACCCTTAACCAGATCAACTTACAATTCAGTCTTACAATCCAAACCATTGTGGGTTAAGGGCCTTGCTTAAGAACCCAACTGTGGCAGCTTGGCAGAGGCCACCACAGTCCCACGGTATATCATGTGATGTATCTTGTGATGCATCATGTGATGCTGATGGGACAGTAATCAACCAATAAACAAGCATTATTTGTAAGGATAATGTGATGGAAATTAGAAATAAAACATGCTTTACTATCTAACACACGTGTTCAGTATGACAAATTTCAATTAAAAAACAAGTAGGTGATTTAAACAGTAGCAGGCCATTGTAGGTTGAGATTTTTTGTTGGGGTTTTCTGCTTTAGAATTTACATTTTCATCTGGGAAGCTGCTGCTGTTTTGCAAACCTAGGCTAAGGTATGAAATCGAAGCTCCATATTTCTGCACAATTAACTGGAGCCTCTGGCAGTCTCTAGGGCTATATTTTAAGCTGCTATTTGTTTGCAAATGTGGGAGGGGGTTGATTTTGGTCAGAAAAGTACACACACAACAGCTAGAAACGCTTGGATGTTATCTGAAGAATAAATAAAATAATCCTTCCCTGAATTTGTTCAGTTGAAATCAATACATTTCCAAGCCTGTGCATTAGCACACGCCTTTTGAACAGGCTTATTTATTTTATTCCCTGCAGGAAGACATGTCTCAATTTTACCCTTGCAGTTTTTTTTACATTTTATCTTAAGGTGCCAAAATAGAGCAAAAGTAAAACTTAAATCTTTACTCAGTACTCCATGAAGAGAAAATTAAAACATAGTTTTAGAAATGTTTAAAAATGTGTAATAAAAAATGAGAGGAAAAACACAATTATTTAGACGTTTTAGAAGTGTTTTTTTAGAATAATTCTGCTACACTGAAAGCTCCCAAGAGCACTCCCAAGTTGTGCAGCAATCAGACATTATCTGGGTGTGTTTTTTCTGTTGGTAAGTGTATTTGTTTGTATGGGTGCAGTATTTTGAATTGAATAAAATTGTGACAATGTGGAAGAAAAAGAATATTTGTGTTATATACACTCACTGATCTTTACTTTGTCTACGTCCCTAAATGATGCAACCCAAGTAATATGTAAATGTTGAAAGACACTAAAATACAGATTGTTTGTGTGCATCTTAACACCCTCAGCATGACTACACCACCATGGCAACCTTAAGATGGACAGCAGGGTCCAGATGGTCATCTCTCACCACTCTCTCATTCTTTACACAATTGTTTAGCACCTAAAGAGCTGTGAAGTATAATAATAATAACCAAACATGAGATGCGTTTTATATGGACCGCATTGTTAAATGCAATCTGGGTCAATACACTCTCCCTCTCTGTGCAGTTCTACTCAGGCCACCGCTCTCCTCACATCCCATTCCGGCTGCTGCACCTGGTGTGGACCCATGCACGACACCTGGCGGGCTACGAGCAGCAGGATGCCCATGAGTTTCTCATTGCTGCACTGGATGTACTACACCGCCACTGCAAAGGTCACACACCTTTTGGCATCTTTTAACATTCCCTGGCCTTCTGTTCTGGGATAAAAATGATATTTTATGATAAGTTGTTTTACAGATTTAAACTAAAGTCTTACAGATGTTTTATTATTATGTTATAGAATATCATCAATGTTTAACATTATTATAAAATGAATCACTTAGCCACTAAATGCCTACATTTCTTAAACTTTTCAACAAGATTACTCATTCTGTGTTATTGACTTTGTTACATTTTCTGTGGGTAAAACAACTTTGATTGATTCTTAAATAATTCATTAATTCTCTAATTTTTAAAAGGATTATAAGAAATATGCATTGTGGTGAATTAATCTCACACTGAAATAATGAATAAAATTCAACATTTAATTGAAGTGAATTTAGTCTGAGAAAAAATACACCTCAAGACAGAATATTTTTAACAGAACTTTTTTACAATTGCTTTTACAATTAAAAACTGATTAGCGTGTCTAGGTCGTTTTAAACAGTAATCCATAGCTTCCTCTTACTTTGGGGTATATGTGAGGCGACACGGCATTTGAGTTCTTGCAGTTATTCTTAAACATTGGAAAGACAAGTAAACACCTTTTCAAATAAGAGAAAAGAGTGTTTACTTTTGTAAGTGAGCAATGGCTATTAAAAATTGCCACCTTCCTGAAAATGCCCATATCTACAGCTAGATACATTTAATATTTACAATACACTGGAAGCGTGACAAATTTGCCTGGGCAAAGAAACAAACTTATTTTTACATATAGATGCAAAAGTTCAAAATTATCAATTGTAGAGTTACACAAATTATCCATTGGGGACCATCATCTTATATACAGGAAGTATCAAACTTCCACACATTCCATGTCACATTTCCACCTCGATAGCCATAGATTATTTGGAAAAATCCACAATACAGTGTGTAAAGTTGCATGTTATGCAATCTGAATGGTGAACTTTAGTTTTGCGTAGAGGTGTGTGTAGCACATTGAATTACTCAACTCCTCACACCACATGCATTCTCTTGTTCACACTCTTGCTCTTTTTCTCTCTGTCTCTCACTCACTCTCAAACACCCACTCTGCTGTAAACTCCCCACCCTTACACCCAAACAATCAATGTGAGTTTTTCTTAAAAAGGGATATGACTATGAAAAAAAAAAAAAAAAACCTAATGCCCACTGTAAAGTACTGTTTAAGGTATGTGTTGGTGCAGGGCTGTTTTTCTTCCAGAGGATCTTGATTAGATACTTGGCATTATGGATACCCTGAAATACCAGAAAAGGGTTAATCAAAATGTGTTGAATAGCTTGTTGAGGAAGTGATCATAAACATGGGCTTCCTCCTAATACTGTTTGACTGTGGTAGCCTAGTGGGTAAGACATTGGGGTTTAAATCCCACCTCTGCCAAGCTGCCACTGTTGGGTCCTTGAGCAAGGCCTTAAACCAACATTTTTTTGAATTGTGAGACTGTGTCTATTGTAAGTCGCTCTGTATAAGTGTGTCAGCTGAATAACATAAATGTAAATGATACTTCTCCAACATTCTAAAGACCAGCAATAGTGGCCCTAGTGTGTCAGTGTGTATATGTGTGTGCCCTGCCATGGAAATGGTTGGTCTGGGGTTTTTTATGCCTTGCACTCTAAGCCGCTGACTAGGAACAGACTAGCCAGCAACCCCGTCTAGGATTAAGCAGATAAGAAAATAAATCAATGAATTTTTGTGTGTATTAAGATTCATTCATTCATATATCTTATCTGCTTACATTTACCATGACTTTTATACATTTAGTCATACTTTCATGCACTTTCATGCCTGAGTTCATTAATATAACTATAATAATGAAAGTCAGAATAATAAAAATAATGAACATGGCTTAATTCTATTGTGACTGTATTATTCAAAACCAAAATACAAATAAACCCCTCACTAATTATCTAGCCAGCTGGTGAATGACTAGTCTTGTCCATACTTAATGAGCTGTATCACTTTCAGAAAATCTGTCGAATGTTCCCTTATCAATTTCTCCATCTTTTACAGATGATGACAGTGGGAAGAAGGCCAACAATCCGAATCACTGTAACTGCATCATTGACCAAATCTTCACTGGTGGACTTCAGTCTGATGTGACCTGCCAAGTTTGCCAGTAAGACCAGCTGTGTGTGTTTGTGTGCATGAAGTGTACACTCATTAGACAAAGTTCCTAAAAAAGCCTACGGAATGTGATGGTCAATCTGCCTTTTCTCTTTAGCTTTCACTTGCTGTCTCTACTTTTCTTAGACACACTATGAGTCATTGTTAGTCTTAGGTCTTGTGTCCTTCGGCTCCCTCCTCTGGAAATGTATTTAAATTGCATCAAGCGGAATTGTGAATTTTTAAAGCACTCAATTTCATAGTATAAATGAGCAATAATATTTCTCACTATTTCTTATACTATTTAACCCTTGTTTGTCTTCTGTGTCAGAAATGACCTGTCTGTGAACTATGCTGCCCTTTCCTAAAATGACCACCACATTCAAAAAAGGGGAATATTACATAAAACCTATATTTACATTTACGGCATTTTAGCAGACACCATTATCCAGAGCGACTTACAACTTATACAATCTTACAATCCAAGCAATGGTGGGTTAAGGGCCTTGCTCAAGGGCCCA
>JAVSBV010080170.1:0-10007 GCA_033117975.1 Parotocinclus spilosoma | reverse complement strand
TATATATATATATATATATATATATATGTATATGTATATGTATGTGTGTGTGTGTGTATGTGTGTGTGTGTATATGTATGTGTATGTGTGTGTATATATGTGTGTGTGCACGCGTGTTCGTGTGTGTGTGTGTGTTGTAGGTACCTGCTGTGTGAGGTGTGTGTCTCAGGGGGGAATAACCTACGCTTTTTGGAGGAGAAGGCGGTTTATCATGCGGTCAGAGCAGCAGTCACTAAAGCACATGGAGAATACGGAGCCGCTCTCTTCAGCATTGGATCTGCAGGTTCGAAAAGTCACACGAGTATCCAGGAACTCCCTGAGCGATCATCCGTAACTCCCTGTTTCACTCGGGTGTAACTGTGAGGCAAATAAAAGCCAGAGAAAGTTGTTTGATTATGTAAATAAGATTTAAACTGTATTACAGTGATTGAGTAATAAGTGATATATTTATAGGGGAGAATTTAACAGGGACCAGAGTGCCCCCACATTGTGTTCAGTGGGGTGTATGGTCACCGAAGAGGGTCAAAACACCCTGACAGTCATGAAGCATGGACAGGATCAGATTATCCAGCAGTCCTTGTGGATCTTTTTCATATTAATTTTGAAATATAACCTCGTTTTTGTGAGCAGTGTAAAAATCCTATGATAGAGTAAATAATATATTAATGATATAATTAATCAAATCTAATTAAATCCTCGGTCACCACAACAGCCGACCAACGCTGAGGATCCACGAGCAGATTTGGGAGCTACCAGCTATGACCCAGCTTGCTCCTTAGCTCCAGTTCTGATTGAGTTGATGTGTTCAGGGACTTTTCTCCTGTTCGTGTGGATGGCTGTTACTTGTACTTGTGCTTGTTACTGCTTTATGACAAAATACATTTTTTCTGTGGCTCTAGAAGTTTTTAAACTCATCCACTCAGTAGCGTTATTTTAAGCTTATTATGTCCTATTTGGGATACAGAACACTGCGTTTGCCCAAATAAAGGCACACGATCTATAAAAAGATGATAGTGATTTAAATATTGAGCTAAATGGGCACCTGTCATGACCTCAAGTATCAGGTCCATCAGTGTTACTGCTTTAACTTACACATTAGTGTACCTTCCATTACTATCAATTAAAGAAGCGGTGGCGCTATACTCGTATTTATAACTCCTGATGCCTTTGTGTATCTTCTTGTGAGCCATCCATTTATTACACACACTAAGGGCCACTTTAGAGTTACCAATTAACCTAACACGCTTGTTTTCGGACTGTGGGAGGAAACCGGAGTACCCGGAGTAAACCCACGCAGACACGGGGAGGACATTCAGACTCCACACAGAAAGGACCCAGGCCGCCCCGCCCTGGGATCGAACCCAGGACCTTCTTACTGTGAGGCAGCGGTGCCGCCCACCGAACCCCGGTGCCGCCCAGCTTTTGTTGGTTTGCTCGGCCTGTTCAGGTTTGCTTGGTGGGAACACGACGCCTTTAAACTTTAGAAAAGTAGAAAAGAAAAGAAAAAGAAAAGGAAAAGGAAAAAAAGGACATAAAGAAAGATGTTATTGATGAAAGACGGAGGGGTGATTTTATAAAAGTAAAAAAAGTCATCATTATCTTTATTTGAAAAAAGGAAAGAGCAAGCAACAAAGAAAGAGAAAACTAATAAAGAAATCAGAAATAATAATTTATAAAAAAAAGAACACAGTGATATAAGTGATAAAAAGTAAGAACTGTAATTATTTGTAAAAAAAAAAAAAAAAGGGGAAAAATTGAGAAACAAAAAAAGAGAAAAAGTAATTAAAACAATTGGAGAAATGAAGAAATGTTTAAGTAAAAGAAGTAAAAACTGTCATCAACTGAAAAAAGGAATTAACAAGAAACAAACAAGTAAAAAAAAAGTAATAAAGAAATCAGAAAGAAATATTTATTTTTAAACAAACACAAAGAAGTGAAAAAGTAACGAGAAACAAATAAAGAAAAAGCCCAAGCAAGAAGAGAGGAAGAAAAAAAAGATTTAAAGATTTAAGAAGAACATAAAAGAAATAAATATTGGGATTGAACCCCGGACCTTCTTACTGTGAGGCAGTGGTGCAATCCCACGAACCCCGGTGCCGCCCCGCTTTTGTTGGTTTGCTCGGCCTGTTCAGGTTTGCTAGGAGGCTGTAAATAATCTAAAATCCCTGAACATGGAATGCAGTCTCACTTCAGAGCTCTCGATCCAGAACACGACTGTTTGAATGAATTATTAGCGAGCGGCAGGAAAGCAAAGCGTTTTGTCTCTCTAAACTTTCTGCACTAGCGACTTCACTTTGGTTCGAGCGACTGATGTTTGTGAGGGAGAACAAACGGGACCTGTACCGAAATTAGGCTGTGAGGCCTACCAAAAATAAAAACGTCACTAAAAATAAAGGAAGAACAAAATCAGAACGTCGTACGGTTTAAAGACGTTTTGCCCCGCGGACAGACTTTGGTCGAGGGCGTTATTGGACTGAGAGAAGCAAGAGGGTGGTTTTCATCTGAGGTGTTGGGAGCACTGGGTTTAAGAAATGAAGTAAAAAAGTAAGAAGTGTAATTATGTGTAAAAAAGAAAAGGAAAAAAGGACAGAAAGAAAGATGTTATTAATGAAAGATGCAGGGCTGATTTTTAAAAAGTAAAAAAAGTCATGAGTATCTTTATTTTTTAAAAAGGAAAGAACAAAGAAACAAAGACAGAATAAAAGTAATAAAGATCAAGCAAAAGAGAGAAAGGAAAAAAAGGGTTAATTTATTAAAAAAAAAAAAAAAAAAATTATTTGAAAAAAAGGAAAGGACAAGAAACAAAGAAATATAGCACTAATAAAGAAATTAGAAAGAAATATTTATAATAAAGAACACAAAGAAATATATAAGTGATAAAAAGTAATAAGGAGAAACAAAGAAAGAGAAAAAGCTATAAAGATCAAGCAAGAAGGAAGGAAGGAAAAAAGATGAATTTATTTTTCAAAAAAAAGATTTTTTTATATAGAAAAAAGTAAGAACATGCAAAAAAACTAATGTAAAACTAATAAAGAAAACAGAAATAAAATAAATAAAAAATATAAAAAATGAATATGAGGAAATATTTAAGTAAAAAAGTAAGAACTCTCACAATTTGAAAAAAATAAATAACAAAAAAACAAGTAAAAAAAGTAATAAAGAAAACAAAAAGAAAGGAAGATTAATAAAAGATGAAAATAGAGGGATAATTTTTTATAAAAAAATAAGAAAGTAATTAGTCTTAATCATAATAATGATCTTTATTCGAAAAAAGGAAAGAACAAAGAAAGAACAAAAGTCATAAAGATCAAGCAAGAAGAAAGGAAGGAAAAAAGTTTAATTTATTTGAAAAAAAAAAACAACGATTTTCTATATGAAAAAAGGGAAGAACATAAAAAAACAGATATAAAACTAATAAAGCAAAAGATTTATTTAAAAAAAATTTAAAAAATAAATATGAAAAAATATTTTAGTAACAATGGGAAAAAAGGAAATAAGAAGTAAAAAAAAAACAAGTAATAAAGAAAACAAAAAGAAAGAATAGGATTAATAAAAGATGAAGATGAGGAGGGATGATTTTTATAAAAAATAAAGAAAAGAACAAAGAAACAAAGAAAGAACAAAAGTTGAAAAGATCAAGCAAGAAGAAAGGAAGGAAAAAAGTTTAATTTATTTTAAAAAACGATTTTTATATGAAAACAAGGAAATAACATGAAAAAAAACAAATATAATACCAATAAAGAAACCAGAAATAAAAAAAAAATATATATATATATATATATATAAAAAATGAATATGAAGAAATATTTCAGTAAAAATGGGAAAAAAGGAAATAAGAGACAACAAAGAAGTAAAAAAGTAATAAAGAAAACAAAAAGAAAGAATATGATTAATAAAAGATGAAGATGAGGAGGGATAATTTTTATAAAAAATAAGAAAGTAATAATTATCTTTATTTGAAAAAAGGAAAGAACAAAGAAATAACAGAAGTTGAAAAGATCAAGCAAGAAGAAAGGAAGAAAAAAAGATAAATTTATTTGTTTTATGAAAAAATTAAAGAACATGAAAAAAAACAAATAAAAAACTAATAAAGAAAACAGAAATAAAAAAATATATAAAAAATGAATATGAAGAAATATTTCAGTAAAAATGTAAGAACTGTCATCATTTGACAAAAACAAACAAAAAAAACAAGAAACAAACAAGTAAAAAAGTAATAAAGAAAAAAAGAAAGAATAGGATTAATAAAATATGAAGATTAAGGGATTATTTTCTATAAAAAATAAGAAAGTAATAATTATCTTTATTTGAAAAAAGGAAAGAACAAAGAAATAACAGAAGTTGAAGAAAGGAAGGAAAAAAGTAAAGAAAAACATAAAAAAAAAACCAAATATAAAACTAATAAAGAAAACAGAAATAAAAAAAAATAAAATATAAAAAAAAGAATATAAAGAAATATTTGAGTAAAAATGGGAAAAAAGGAAATAAGAGACGAAAAACATGTAAAAAAAAGTAATAAAGAAAACAGAAACGTGTGTGTGTGTGTGTGTGTGTGTGTGTGTGTGTGTGTGTGTGTGTACGATATGAATCATCAGATCCAGGATGAGGCCGTTATTAGATCAGACCACACTGATCTCCATTTGGTGCATTAGTCGTGTCTCAGCGCCCCGGTCCTTCCTTACCTTCCTTCTTTAGGGGGGGATGTGGTTTTGCTCTGCGGCTTCTGCTGATCCACCATAAAAAATCCTAAGAGCTCCATGCTTTTTGTTTGATTTTGTTTGATTTATTTATTGAGGAGACAGGAGCGGGACAGGAGCGCAGACATGTTCCTCTTTAATGGACGCCTTCTCCCATTTTGGGCTCCATTTGGTCCCTTTATGCAGAGGCTAATCCAATCGGGCGCCTTTACTTTGGGAAAAGGAAATGTTAAAGAGATAAGATGATGATTTTAGCCTCTGATTTTTGAGGCTTTATGGCCGGCGATGCCTCGGGACACGTAGAGAAAAGGTCAAGAGTCCGCTCGCTTTGTCTCCGTTTGCTTCAAAGGATCACAAACTTTATTCTGAGTCTCACATTGTTTTATTGAAAAACCCAAACTCTCAATCCCCAAATTTCCTCCTGTGGAAAAATATCGTTCTAATGGACTGCTTTATAAGAGATAAGAGAAAAAAAGAAAAGAAAGAACAAGAAACTAAAAGTTCAAAGAAAGAAGAAGTAAAAAATAAAAAGAAAACATAAAGAAAGAAAAAAAAAGAAAGAGAAAATATTAGGTTAAAATTGAGAAGCATTACAGAAAACACAAAGAAAGAAAAAAATGATGACTGGAAAGACAAAGATTGAAAGAATTAGAGAAAAGTGAAAGAATGGAAGAATTACAAAAAACACACAAAAAGAAAGAAAGAAAAAATAATAATAATTAAAAAAACACAAAGAAAGAAAGAAAAAAAAAGGAAAGAAAAAGAAAAAATATTTACAGAAAACAAAGTAATAAAAAATAATTACAGATAACACAAAGAAAGAAAAAAAGAGAATGTACAAACAAAAAATGTTTTTTATTAAAATAAAAAACAAATATTTTAAAAAGAAAAGAAAGAACAAACTAAAAGTTCAAAGAAAATAGGAGTAAAAAAAACTGCAAGCATAAAGAATGAAAAAAGACAAAATATTAAGTTAAAAATTAGAAACATTACAGAAAACACAAAAAACGTAAAAACATTTAAGATAAGATAAGATAAGATAAGATAAGATAAGATAAGATAAGATAAGATAAGATAAGATAGTCCTTTATTAGTCCCACAGTGGGGAAATCACATTTATTACAGAAAATAGAAAGATTGAAAGAATTAGAGAAAAAATTTATAATGGAAAAATTACAAAAAACACACAGAAAGAAAGAAAGAAAAAAAGTAATTACAAAAAACACAAAGAAAGAAAGAAAGAAAGAAAGAAAGAAAGAAAGAAAGAAAGAAAGAAAGAAAGAAAGAAAGAAATAATCATAGAAAACACAAACAAAGAAAAGAAAAATATCACAGGAAACAAAGATAGAAAGAATTAGAGAAACAAGAAAGAATGGAAGAATTACAAAAAACACAGAAAAAAAGAAAGAAAGAAAGACAGAAAGAAAGAAAGAAAGAAAGAAAGAAAGAAAGAAAGAAAGAAAAAAAGAAAGAAAAAATGAAAGAAAGGAAAAAAGAAAGAAAGAAAACACAAAAAAGATTAAAAAAAAATACAGAAAACACAAAGAAAGAAAAAAGAAGTAAAGACAGAGAATGTCTAACAAAAAAAGCGACAATATCGAGAATAAATTAAAATGGAATATAAATATAAATATATAAATATATATATACACGCTGCTCACAAAAAGAATTCTATTTATAATTTGTATTATAATTAATTATTAGTAATATTTAATGAATAATTTAATATCCCCTAATATTTCCTGTTGAGGCAATGGGTGGGCTCATAATCATATGAGTGGGCGTGGCTTATCAGTTGAGTGGGCGGGGTTACTCTCATGTATGAGGTAATGTATGAAACCGAACCTTGTTCTCCATGTTTTTTAATCTAGACAGCCCACATCAAAAAATAACATTGAGTTGAGATGTTTGATTTGACAGTTTGTGGTTTGGTAGATTCTCCACACACTCTTCAACTTCAAGCTCTTAAAAAGACTCATGCTTTAATTCGTGCTCATGCTGACTGTTAGATCTTACTGGATATATTATGGATGTTAAATGGTGGCATGGCTGAGCTGTAACCCGAGTGTGTAGAGCAGACTGCAGGGTCGAGGGCCAGAACCTTTAGCTTTGTTCCAGAAAGAGGAGAAAGAGGAGAACCTTTATCAGTCTCTCCAAATCGATTGGGACTCCTGGTGATCATACAGATCAGATTTCTCCTGAACCTTCAGAATTCTTATTACCAATCATCAACTGTTCATGCATAAACGTCTAAAAAGAGCTTCAGTTTGGTTCAGTTTCCCCAAATCCTTCTCCAGAAAACCCAAATGATCTCTCGAAACAACAAACGGGTCACCCTGCATGTCTAAGGTGGTAGTACCTTCAGACTCCTGCAGATGGCGATGTGTGAGGGTAATTAGGCCATACATACTTGCTGGGTGTATTGAATTAGAGAATTATAGATTGATAAGAGGTGGTACAGTGCTGTGAACATCCCATACGATGTGTGGAAAAAGCAGAGGGAAAGGTTTAGAGAAAAGGAGTGATTGTATTTGGGTATTTGTATTTCCAAAGGCCGTAGTGTGAAAGAAGTAGCTGTATTAAGGTGCATCAAAGTGTTTGTGTTTTCTGTAATTATTTTTTATTATTTTGTGTTTTCTGTATTCATTTTTTCTTTCTTTCTTTGTGATTTCTTTAATTATTTTTTATTACTTTGTGTTTTCTGTATTTGTTCTTTTTTCTTTCTTTCTTTCTTTTTTTTGTGTTTTTTGTCATTTGTTTCTTTCTTACTGTCATTTTTTCTTTCTTTCTTTATTAATTTATTTATTTGTGTTTTTATATTTTTTTATTCTTTCTTTGTGTTTTCTGTAATATTTTTTCTTTCTTTCTTTCTTTCGTTTTTTGTATTTTTCTCTTTCTTTCGTTCTTTCTTTCTTTCTTTCTTTGTGTTTTTTGTAATTATTTTTTATTACTTTGTGGTTTCTGTAATTGTTCTTTTTTTCCTTTTTTCTTTCTTTCTTTCTTTCTTTCTTTCTTTCTTTCTTTCTTTCTTTCTTTATTAATTTATGTATTTGTGTTTTAATAATTTTTTTATTCTTTTCTTTGTGTTTTCTGTAATATTTTTTTCTTTCTTTCTTTCTTTGTGTTTTTTGTATTTTTCTCTTTCTTTCTTTCTTTCTTTCTTTGTGTTTTTTGTAATTATTTTTTCTTTTTTTGCATTTTCTGTAATTATTTTTTATTACTTTTTGTTTTTTGTAATTATTTCTTCTCTTTCTTTCTTTATTTGTGGGTTTTTTTGTGTTTTCTGTAATCATTTTTCGTTTCTTTCTTTTTTCTTTCTTTGTTTCTTCGTTTCTTTCTTACTTTGTGTCTTATGTTTCATTTCTTTTTTTCATTTCTTTTTTTTCTTTCTTTAATATATAAAGTTATTATAATTAGTCTGTAATTATTTTTCCATTGTTGTTTTTTCCGTAATCATTTTTTCTTGCTTTGTATTTGTATTTCCAAAGGCCGTAGTGTGAAAGAACCAGCTGTATTTGCAGGTGTATCAAAGTGTAAGGCCATATGGGTCATAAATCCCAACCTACAGCTAATTCTCGACCAAACTAGCCCCCTGCACCACAGGAGTAATACGAAATATTTTTAAATGCTGTTTTTATTTCCTAATACAGGTGCATTGCTATTAATAAAAAAGAACAGAACATTGTGTGCCATCCTCATGGAGGGTCTCCTGACCCGAGGCCCTGTCCGTCTGCACCATCTGCACCATCTGTACTGTCTGCATTGTCTGCACATGTTCCAGAGGAGTCATCTGTTCCCCCCGGATCTGAAATTCCCAGACAGGGGACAAGGAGAGTTCCTCAGATATGCAAAAGGTCATTTTGTTGGTTTGGTAACGTTACCATCGGATCCCGGACGAGTCTTAGAGATCAAATTAAAATTAATAATATAAAAATGTTTAAACTCTAAAGCACAACAAGTCAAACAGGTTCAAAGAAAAAAAAAACAAACAAGTAGGTTCCCACATTTTGGCAATTTCCTTTTTGCCTGCTTCTTTTTAAACTTTATTTGGTTTATTATTTTACTTTTGTTATTGCATGTTTGTTTCGAGGGAGTGAGATTTTAGCAGCATTTCTTAAATGAAAGGAACCAGCCTGGACTTTCTTAATTATATGCATTCTGAATTGATCCTTATAGAGAACAGGTAGGTCTGGTTTTCCTTAAACGCATTTATTAAAACGTTCTAATTTAATGAGAGATATAAAGCTGTGCGTCATCGGCGTAAAAAAGAAAAGAAACTCCAAAGAAGAAGACGTTGGGACAGCATGGAAAATCCAGATTTATAGAAAATCTGAATGTTTTTTTTTTTGCTTCATAAACATCAACTTCTGCAACACATTCCAAAAATATTTAGGGCTAGTGATGAGGTAAAAAAACTAAATAATGATGTAATCATGTTTTGGTACAAAAGCAGCATCCAGGATAGGCTTTTAGGACTAAAAGTGATCAGAGGAACTCCCTCCAGTTTATGACCAAATGTTTAAAAACGATGTTCCTCTAAGTAAGATTGGAAAGGATTTCAATATTTCAGTCCTTATTTATAAAATGCAGGGACGTTGTTAGGGACCGCGTTGCGAGTCCCGCTTTGCGTTGTTCGCCGCGATATGTTATTTTACCCCGATCCCTTAGCGTCGTGTTTCTGTGTCATGGCGTTTGTTTTGATTTGTCGCGGCGTCCTATTGGTTTGTTTCGTTAATTCACGCAGCGGTTTTGTATTTTGAGTTAATTAGGTGTGTTAGCCACTGGATGCCGCTTATAGGGTCACTATAGCGCCGACCCCCGGTATCCGGTCGTAACGGGCAGCCCCTTGGACCTTCTGCCAGTCCGGCCGTCTCGAGGTCCACAGCTCTCAAAGCCGCCCTTTTATTTTTCCCCCTTTTTGTCCTTTTACTTTCTTTTCGTTCAGGCTGTTTTTAGTTTCCTTTTTCATTTCCGTTTTATGGGCGTGTTCGCGGTACCCCGGCTCCACTAGGCGCTGTTGCCGGCCCCCGGCAGGAAGCCGCTCCGGACCCTCTGGCGCGGAGCCATTATGGCGGTACTGCGACCCCCACTGCCGCCGTGGGACCTGCTTCACTCCAGCCTGTTCGCACCCCTGGGACCCTGTCGCCCCAGACCACAAAGTTATGGATTCCAGCGGCCCCTCGGTACCCAGGCCTTCTGCGGACCCCTGGCCAGCTATGGAGTGGGCCCCGCGGCCTCACCACGGGACTAAAAAGAGCTTCAGTTTGGTTCAGTTTCCCCAAATCCTTCTCCAGAAAACCCAAATGATCT
>JAVSBV010080159.1:0-10008 GCA_033117975.1 Parotocinclus spilosoma | reverse complement strand
AGGATGAGTGCTGCACTGTTGATGTGGTTACCTTGGTAGCAGAGGAAGTTTTGTTTTCCCACAGGCTGCGCTTGCCAGTAACATCACCAGGTTTTAGGTCCTGGAAAGGAAAACCAGACATTACCATCACACACAGGATAAGTAAAACACTTTAAGTAAACTTTATGTAGATTGATTGTCACTCTAGGTTATAGGGGATTAAAATATCGCCTATTTTTTGTGAAAAAAAATTACTTACTACAAACTCGATCAAATGCAGTTTTGTGCAATATCTCCTCTCATGCATTACACTCCATGGGACTGCCAATCAATTATTTTCAAATCATTCTACTGAATTAACTAAACTGCAGTCCTACAGACTACTAGATGGGTTGGTCTGAGTGTTTCAGAAACTGCTGATCTACTGGAATCTACTAGAGAAAATATCTAGGTTTTACAAAGAATGGTGTGAAATTGAAACTGAATGAAATAAAATTACACTCACAAAAATAGGGGACATTTTATCCTGAATATAAAGTGATTATAAGCATTTGAAAAAAAAGCATTTTATTTTATTTTATTAGCTCAGAAAAGCAAATGAAAGTAGAAAGTAAGTGATGTATTCATGTGGGTGAACAGAAGAATATCAAACTGCCACATGTTGACTGTTCAGGATGGTGTATGGTTACCCAAGACTGCCAAAACACATTGACAGCGATGGGGAATGGAAAGGATCAGATTGTCCAGCAGTCGCTGCCGCTCTTGCTACAGGGAAACTTCCAGCCCAGAAAGTGTTGTGTGAGACATTGGGTGGTTTCCCAGACTTATTTCCAGTACACCCCAAGTATGTTCAATGGGAATCAGGTCTGGAGAACGTGAAGGAAAGTCCATGCGTTCGATTCTTGCCACCTGAAGCAGGTTATTAATAAGATGTGCACAGTCGGGCCTTGCAAAATAATCCATGAAAAGAAAGTTGTTTCCAACTGATCCAGCATAGGGTACCACTGTATGGTGGAGGACCTCATCTCAGTATCTGACAGCAGTCAGCGATTCATTTTTGATGACGTGAAGCTCAGTGTGACGGCCAATGATGATGCCAAACTAAACCATGATACCACCACCAGTCGAGTCCCTTGCATGTAACGTGGATTCTCCCTTGTTCTTTCTTCATGCTAGGTACATAGCATTGGTCACAATGACAGCCCTAGGGCTGGGCTGGCATTTGGTTGTGTTGCACTGTTATCTGCTGCTGGTGCTTTCCTAGTAATCTCCACTTGTACATAAAAGCTTATTGCCAGTCCATGCTTTCAAAACAAGTATCGTGTTGGAGAAATGGATGCATGTGCAGATTAAAGGTAGTTAAATTATAAATCCAAATAAACTTAAGCAAACATTTAATCAGAATACAAGTAAGTAAAATGTCACAGTACATGCAGAGTGCTGCATCATGGACTTTTCGCAATGGCTGCCAAAACCATTATTGAGGTTTCTTCATCAGTCTTCGGATGACCACTTCATGGCGAGTCACAGTTTCTCATAATTTGGCTACGATGAATGCAACACTGCTGTGTAAAATTGGTGGTGTTTCTGAGTGTCAGTTGTTGAAGTCTGCTGCTATGATACGGCAACTGCGTTCCACAGACATCAGAATCATTAATTCCATTTTCAGTTACTTGTGATAAACTTTCTGTGTTGATACCTTTTAAACCACAAAAGACGTTGACAATATGGCAAATTATTTCTGATAAATTCTAGTGTTATTTGATATGCTGCATGACTACCATTCCATTGAAGAATTTTCAATATCATATATAGTGAGTTTCAAGATTGCGGCCATGTTTCCAGACATGGCCTAAAAGAGAGGCCCTTTCAGCCATTACTTATTGGGGTATTCAGATATGTCATTTTTATTTTTGTTTCTGAAATAAAATTAGGTCCTTGCTTTTAAATCACACTGTACATTTAAAAAGGACAGGCGAGGTGCAAACACACATGAGAAAACCATGAACAAATAACAGGGCAAAGGGTCCTGTTATTAAAAACCAATATTAGCTATACAACACTAGGAACAATGGCTTGGTAGCACTCGGTGAAAACACACTACACAAATACTTTGCGCTCTGGCAAGTGACCTAATTTTAGCAGCCTAAATTGCTTTCAGGTGGTTATAAACAGTATTCTAGTCATGTTGACCTTATGTGCTGGGAACTGTAATTTCTAATTTCATAAGATACAATAGCAATACAAGAAATACACCTTCAAGTACCCATCTGCAGTACTTTAATTAAGTATTTTCTTTTAGAAACAGAATTTGCAAGCAGTATGTGCTTGGGTGGTGTAGTAACAATTTGCTAGCCTACCACTGCGGTAACCAGAGTCCTGAAAGTGGCTTCTGGCTGGCTTATGTGTCAAACAGGCATGACTGGCCATGAATCAATCAATGGCCATGTAACAGTGACTGCTGCCATGCCATATGACGGACTCATAACAAATTCTTCAAATTGCCGAGCATTGCTATAATATGGCTGCTTTGTTTAAAGAAGTAAGTAATCCAATGCCACAACATATAAATGTGACACCCCTCAATGCCCCCCATCACACATACAGTGACACTCAAAAGTTTGTAAACCCTTTAGAATTTTCTGTATTTCTGCATAAATATGAACTAAAACATTATCAGATTTTCACACAAGTCCTAAAAGTACATCAAGAGAACCCAGTTAAACAAAAACAAACATAAAGATTATACTTGGACATTTATTTATTGATACAAATTATCCAATATTACATATTTGTGAATAAAAAAGAAAAAAAAAGAAAAAATAAGTGAACCTCTAGGATTAGCAGTTAATTTAAATGTAAAATTAGAGTCAGGTGCTTTCAATCAATGGGATGACTATTAGGTGTGAGTGGACAGGCTTTTTTATTTAAAGAACAGGGATCTATCAAAGTCTGGTCTTCACAACACATTTGTAGAAGTGCATCATGGCATGAACAAAGGAGATTTCTGAGCACCTCAGACAAAGAGTTATTAATGTTCGTCAGGCTGGAAAAGGTTACAAAACCATCTCTAAAGAATTTGGACTTCAATTTACAGTCAGAGGAAATGCAAGACCATTATTACCTTCCCCAGGAGCAAGGCGTGTAATAGTCAGTGGAATGTCCAAGTCAAAGTTCTGACCTTAATCCCATTGAAATGTTGTGGGAGGACCTGAATTGAGCAGTTAATGTGAGGAAACCCAACAACATCCCAGAGATAAGCTTTTCTGTACAGAGGGATGGGCTAGAATTCCTCTAAGCCGGTGTGCAGGACTGATCAAAAGTTACCGGAAACGTTTAGTTACAGTTATTGCTGCACATGGGGATCACACCAGATACTGAAAGCAAAGGTTCACATACTTTTGCCACTCACAAATATGTAATATTGGATCATTTTCCTCAATACATCAATTACCAAGTATAATATTTTTGTCTCATTTGTTTAACTGGGTTCACGTTATCTACTTTTAGGACTTGTGTGAAAATCTGATAATGTTTTATGACATATTTATTCAGAAATTTTCAATTCTAAATGGCTCACAAACGTTCGAGCACCACTGTAGATATTGGGTAACCTGTGAGATATAATTTAACCTACCCATGTAAGAAAACCCATGTAAAGTGATCTCATGTCTTTAAAGCTGTAAGGCAACAGCATTTAACAGCATTGTGTCTTTAGAGCTGCCTTAATTCTTTGAGGCACAGATTCAACATGTTTTTGGTAACATTTCATTGTCCATATTGACAAAATGACATTCATGATAGGAATCTCCTGTTCCACCAAACATTGTAGAAAACACATTGTACACAGTATAACAATTTGAACAATTTGAGGCTCAGTTCATCTAGCACCATTAAATCATCTTTCTTTCTCATTCTGATGCTCAGCTTAAATTTCAGCACTTTGTCTCAACCATTTCTACATGCTTAAATGCATTGAGCTGCTGCCATGTAGTTTAATGATTAGGTATTTGCATTTAAAATAAACTGGCGTAAGTAATATAGTGGATGATGAGTGTACATCTCCGGTTCAAAGAACACAATCCTTCGTCCTCTTGGGGGTGGCCAAAACTATAGCCACTAGGTGGCACCAGATTGTTAGTTTGGGCTTCCTGCTCATGTTCTAATTTAGTGAAAATTACTCAGGCCTGTAAATAAAGTCACTATGTGAAACAGGTGTGAAATTTGACAGCACTTACCACAGGTCTACCTCCTGATGTCTTGCTTGTCTCTGGTGTTTTGTTAAGCCACTCATTTATGCGGCCTGCAACACCCACCTTTATTCCAGCTGCATCCTGCACAGAGAATTGACCATGTTCTATGGGTCAATAATGCAAGAGAAAGGTACAAGAGGGAGGAGGTTTTATAAAGATGAATTAATGAATGCAGCTGACCTTGTTGGTGGATGGTGTGTTTGGGCTGGAGCTAAAAACATTTCCTTTCTCCCACATACTCTTTATGTTGCGCACGCCATCAGAAACCATGGGCAGGTCAATAGTGGCCACGCGTGGTGAACGCACCTCCTTATTACTCTAGTAGAGATAAGAATATGCTTACAGGTATATGAGTTTGCAATATTTGTTAGTTGAGGTTGTGGACTACTAATCAGAAGACTGTTGTTTTAATAGGTAGATGATGGCTTGCATTGGGAAAACACTGACATAAAACAAAGACAGTTTTCACCAAAGGTCTTCCAGTGTATGAAGCCACTTCAATTCCTGAGTATATACATGGAAACTTAGAGACAAGAGCAACTGCACATTTGATCATTTACTTGAACTTGATGTTGGGAAAACTCTTATTATGAGCAATCTTGAACTTAATGAACTTCAGACGGGCCTGCACATGTGCCTTCTTGAGCAGGGGGACCTTGCCCACAATGCAGGATATTAATCCATTACGGCGTAATGTGTTACTAATGGTTTTCTTGATGACTGTGGTCCAAGCTGCTTTAAGATCATTAACAAGCCCCCCCCAGGTAATTTTAGGCAGATTTCTCACTTTCCTTATAATCAAGGATTCCCAAAAAAGTAAGATTTTGCATGGAGCCCCAGATCAAGGTCAATTGACAGTCATTTTGTATTTCTTCCCTTTTCTTACAATGGCACCAACAGTTGTCTCCTTCTCACCCAGCACCTTACTTATGGTTTTGTAGCCCATTTCAGCCTTGTGCAGGTATATGATCTTGCCCCTGACATCCTTAGAAAGCTCTGTGGTCTTGCCCATGTTGGAAAGGTTACAGTCTGGCTGATTAATTGAGTCTGTGGACAGGTGTCTTTTATACAGGTGACAATTTAAGACAGCTGTCTTTAATGCAGGTAACTAGTTGATAAGGAGTGTCTTACTGGTCTGTAGGAGCCATAACTAATTAATGTTTGGTAGGGGATCAAATACTTATTTCTCTCTGCGAAACGCAAATAAATGTATATATTTTATACAATGTTATTTTCTGGATTTTCTTTTAGATATTCTATCTCTCACAGTTAAAATAAACCTACCCTTAAAACTATAGACTTTCCATATCTTTGTAAGTGGAAAAAACTTACAAAATCAGCAAGGGATCAAATAACTATTTCCTCCACTGTATATCTAAGAATACTGGAATAGTTCACCAACGTTTCATTACAAATATATTTGTATTCAGCAACTTATTGTTACAAGCAGTGCTACTGCTGCACTGTCAGTTTACTGAAAGGCTGTCAGTGACACTGTGGATAGTACTCACCTGCACAGCTGTGGTGTACTGCTCCAATCTGTTATCAATCTTTGACACCATAGGAGAGTGAGATGTCTTCACAGCACTGACATCGCAACACACACACACACACACACACACACAGATTACAGAATACGAATACTGATGTAAGCATAAAAAGTATTACTTTCACTAATTAATTTTCTTATTCTCTTAATCGAGAAACAGGGCACGTATGTATACTGTTCACAAAACTTGAAAAATTGAAGTTCAGTGCATGGTCTTCCCACATTTGTACAAATGACGGATGATACTTGGACATTTGAGTGGTGCAGTGACCCACACCACTGCATGGTTTGAGCACTTGTGCCCTGTACTGCTGGATAGTCACTGGCTTTCCTGAGACTCTGATTAGGATTAAGCATTTAAGAAAATGAATAAATGACTAATTGCATTTCACATGAGCAAGCACCAGGATTGCTATTTACTTTGAAAAACAAAACAAATAGATGTAATAACAAACGTTACATTTAAAATCTGAAAAAGGACCAGTCAACTAGGTACAACCATAATGAGCAATTCTTCATATATGTACCTAGTGCACGTGCAAGCCTACAGGAAGTTAAACTACACTGTGTAAAAGGTCTGAAGATACCTTTTCTGTGCTGATCTGTTGAGGAATTCTGCCCTTTCACCGATCTGGAAAGAGATATGAGATAATAGATGGATTTTTTAAAAATTGCACTGGTCATGTGGAAACACACATATTTGCCTTTTAGAGGTAGCTATTATAAGAAGGAGAGGGTCTAGCATGCTCTTTTCAGCCAGAAGCTGTCAGTGGGCCAGGAAAAGCAGGGCTCTTTTTCATCCCAGAATCTCTGTGGGAACTGCAGCCTTGTTTATGCTATATGACAACCAGACAAAGGGGGATGGGGGCAAGTGTTTCCGTAGCCACACACACACACACACACACACACACACACACACACACACACACACACACACACACGCTATAAATTCATTATGAAGTCAAATGAAGCGCTTTATAACTTCATAAACCTTTTTTTTTCCCTTTCATTAAAAGTACACAGTTCTTGTTGTAACATTTGCTCTAAAGTTACTGAAAGAGTTAAAACTAAAAACGTCTGCTCTGTTAAACACTGCTGATGACCCACAGACCAAGTCACAGCTGGGCCCCTGAGCAAGGCCCTTAGACCAAAGTGATGCAACATGACAATCTACCGACATGACAGAAACTCTATCTATAGCAATAGTGCAATTATAAATAAAGTTTATTATTATAAATCCTCAGATCACTGGACGCAGGTCTAAGAGTGTCCTGGTCTCAATCCCGGGTCTCTACGGTGGGTGAGTGACCTCACCGAAAAACTGCTGCGCAAAAAAAAGTCTTTTAAATGCTGTGAATGTAAAGTCAGTCTCTTTTCAAATCTAATTTATAACACACGACACCTGACGTTAATACTTCTTCGTTCAAGAGGGACCAAGTTTGGACCTTAGCTCACAGTTCATTGTTTTAAAAAGCGCATTAAATAAAAAAACACGGTGAAGAACAAGTAAGTAAGCTTAAATATTCCTAGGAACACACACACACACGCACACACACACACACACACACACACACACACACACACACACACACACACATACACACACACGCACACTTCATTCAGCTGCACCCTGGTGTGAGGTGAACAATGTGTAATTTGTTGGAGGTGAACAAAACAGGCAGCTCAAATTACAGACTATATGACACGACTGGATCTCTATCAACGTCTCAAACAGTGTTAAGTATAAAGGGTAAAGGGCTGAGGGGCGACCGGAGAATGGCAGGAGGTGTGTGGGTTTGAACTGGGCAGATTTTCGTTTAGTGGTCCAAAGCATTAGCAATATCAGCTGAAGATGTGTCCATCAAGTGTGGATGTCAAAAGTATTAGGCCACCATTAGAGTAGATATAGCAATGTTTTACAGAAATATGGTTTGATGACCATATATCATTAAGCCTCAGAAAAACTGCGTCTATAGGCTACTGAGGTGGGTATTTAGTGTAGCCTCCTCTTACCCCTTAGCAGGATGATCACCTACAGGTTGAAGAGCAACCACTGTTTGAGAAGGGGAACTGGGTTGAAAAGGCCAAGATATTGGAATGAAGCTCAGTGGAACAGAGGATCATGGAGTGATGAATCCAAGTTTTGTGACGTTACACATGGCCGTTTTACCGTTACTGAAATAACAACTCCGTAACGGTGGCCTGAGACTGTTGCACAGCACTGTATGTTTGTTTGTGGCAGAAAGCAATGATAAAATCTTACAGCCCTTTTCAGATGACTACACTACACAGCAGGACACACACCTGCTTTCTCCATGACTAGGCATCTATGCGCCCATGTGCCTCCTCCAAGCAAACATGATCAAATATCTGCTCATTTGGACTCCTTTTTATCCCTCGCTCGCTGGCGTATAATGGAAAGCGTTGGTTGGAGGAGATCACGCTCTCGGATCGCAACTCTGCGTATCGCCTGGGCATTCTTTGCACTGTAGCGGTCCCTTATCGGAACAGACTTGGCAACAAAGCCGGTGTGTGAAAGAGAGAAAGAGGGTGCTTTGATACTCACAGTGATTCCAAGCTGCAAGCTCCACAGGCAAACACTGGCAGCAGAATGGGCCATAATGAAGAGCTAAGTGACTTTCATTGCCTATTGTCATAGGACCACCGTACACACAGCTCAGTTCCTTACATGTCTGCTCTGCTGAAGGTGCCCTGGTCAGCATTATGTGCCGGTATTACGTCAGGGGAAGACAAACTTTTCAAAACTGTCATGGAGCAGTAGGCACTTTTATGGCCTGTTGTGGAGAGACCCAGGGTCTAATCGTACCACACCCGGGTCCTTTCTGTGTCTGTGTGGGTTTATTCTGTGTACTCTGGCTTTCTCCTACAGTCCACACATGCGTGTTAGGTTAATTTGTGTCTCTAAAGTGGCCCTTAGTGTGTGACTATGTGTGTAGGCCCTATGATGGATTGCCGCCCCGTCTAGGGTTGTTCCCCTTGTGCCCAGACTTGCCGGATGGGCACCGGCTGGCCCGTGACCCCATGTGGATTTAGCGGAAGATAATGAATGAATGAATGAATGAATGAATATCTGAGACATAACTGCATGCCAGGTTTGTGGAAATCTGACATTTCTGTCAGGGTGCTTTATTTTATTACAAAACGTCAAAGTCAGATTTTAAAGGCAGAGCAGTTTTACAATTGAAATGATGTTCTAATATACTGGGCAAATAAACAAACTGAGCAAGCACAGGGCAACAGTGGCTAGGGAAAACTCCCTAAACCTTAGAAGGAGCAAGGCTGAAAAGGTCAGGACATGTAGAAACAGCAAACAAGTCATTGTGAATACAGACGATTCTAAAACACTGTGCAGTCTCATCTGGAACAGGGCTACCAGTTTGGAAACAGTTTTGGATTCTTATTGTACAGTTGCTGATGCCTTGTATAAGGTGCTGGACCGAAGGAGCAGGGTTCAAATCCCTCTTGTAACTGTTGGGTCCTTGAGCAAGGTCCTTAAACCCCAGTTGCTTATACTGTAAGATCAGTATGGGGGTTGTGAGTTGCTTTGGGTCTGGTCTGCCATATGACTAAACATAAAATGTCAAAAATGTTGGCACTAAATAAAAACTAGAGGCAAACCAGCCTGTACAGAACCCACACCTCTATCCGGTCCAACACCTTCGGGACCGTCTCCACCCAGCATCAGTGCCTGGCCTCACCTTATGGCTGTTGGACGGTCTCAGAAGATGACTGGCATCTCGGCACGTCGAGCTTCAAACACTCTGCATCTCTGGACCTGTGCTTGACCTGCGCACGTCACTCAATCCGACCGCCAATATTGACCTACTTCATCATAAATATTAAACACGAACTCAGCAAATATTTGAACGTGCCCGGTCTGGGGAGTAGCGATGAATCGGATGATTGACATGAATGAGAGACGGGCCGTCCCGTCCCGGTACACGCCCTTGTGCTCGCTATCTTTGCACACCGAGTAACGCGTGTGTGTAAAAGAGACGGATAGAGAGAGATTACAAACATGTTTGCCTAAATGAACATTAATCCCTCTGACCCTGGGTAATTATGACCTCCCTCTCTCTCTCTCTCTCTCTCTCTCTTTCCCTCCAGAAGATATTCTTAATTGCAAACACACACACACACACACACACACACACACACAAACACACAGTTATTGTTTACGGCAGAAAAGCATAAACCAGAAAACAA
>JAVSBV010080148.1:0-10008 GCA_033117975.1 Parotocinclus spilosoma | reverse complement strand
GGTGGTTCTACAAAGTATTAAGCAAAGGCTGTAAATACTTATGTAAATATGATTTCTTTGTTTTTTAATTTTAATAATTTTTCAAAACTCTCAAGAAAACTTTTTCACATGGTAATAATGGGGTATGTTGTGTAGAATTTTGAGGAAAAAGATTAATTTAATACAATTTGTAACAAAATGTGGAAAAAGTCAAGCGCTGTGAATACTTTCCGGATGCACTGTATATAAAAACATTTAGTGATTTATATGTATAGCTCATCTTTGTAGTCTCCTGTCTTATTATTATTGATGGAAAGAAAATGTCTAGACATTTTGACATCTTTGATGGGCAAACATCTCTTCCTCAAAGCAGTAACTGAAACAGGGGTGTTTCTAGACTACTTGTTGTAATGGAGGACACACAGAATTTAAAGGGGCACAGCTGTACCCTTCTGCCAAACATTCATAGGAGCAATGTTGTGCATAAAAAATAAGCCTGTTAATTACACTAAATAGATTAAGAGATTTAACAATAAAGTGGGCGTTACTTTGCCATTGACGAGAATAGAAGAAAAACTTAACAATAAAGAGTTGTTAGTTGCATTAACTAAATATATTGTTCACAAAAACTAGAAGATTAGAAGACTAGAAAAATTAAATATCCCCTAATTTTTGTGAACAGTGTATATAGTCATTAGCTTTCATTACCTTGCCTTACACATGGCTGACTTTCATTTAAATATTTGAAGATGACTATTACTCCATTCGATAAACTGAAAGAAACTCGTTGTGACTGAACGTGTTAGCCACTCAATCTTTTGGAAACATGAGATGGCATTATGGGAAATGTAGTGCATGTTAAGATGTTGCTTGGCTTGTCCTGTAGTTCTGCTCAGCAATCCAGGATTAATCTGACTTTATATTTATGTATATATTTTTAATAGGGCATGCGGTCCGATGATGCACCTAAATTAAAGTTTCTTTGATTAAAGAATTAAACTGAGAATTAAACTGCAGTGATTCATTAATGAAGACATAGGTCTGAGTAAAAACATATAAAATGTCAGGAAGGTAATTACCAAGGTAGATGTACCTATGAAGAAAGAGAAGATCATGTTCTCATTCTCAAAAAATCTCTGGCAAAATAATCAGTCACCAGCATCTTGCAGAGAGCCGCAAATGATTATCATATGGATCAGGGTCAAACAGTTTGACTTTAGGATGCCCAGTATAGAATTTACTCAGTAAGTGAATGGATGCAGTAATCAAAAGCAGATATATAGGTAAGTCCAGTCCTCTATGCATAATTTAGGAGAGAACCTGTTCATAAAGGATCAAGAATCAGGATTTTACAGACAATGGTGCTGCAGCTTAAATTAATTTTTTATGTTTGTTTGTAATTTTACATTTGTAATTGTAGTGCTATGAATTGTACTTGTATAGTTTAAGTCACATTGCTTGCTGAGACATCTTACAAATATATTACTTTTTGAGCTGTAATTGAATCGGAAATGCCCTGATCTTATACATTCCACAGTAAATTGCTTTGGGTCTCAAGCAGATAGAGAGACTTAGAATAGGCTTTAAACTGCATTAAAATGAAGGTGAATTGTTTTAAGCTTTGTATTTTGCCCTGTTGACTAAGTCTCCATTGCTGCAGTGATTAATTGTGGTGATCCGGGACTGCCAGCTAATGGGGTGAGATATGGTGAGGACTTCACAATCGGGCAGAATGTCACCTTTGCATGCCAACCTGGATACACTATGGAAACAGATGTCTTTTCTACCCTCACCTGCACTGGCAATGGAACCTGGAGTGCCCCAGTGCCATTCTGCAAAGGTAACAGTTACTTGCAATCCACTTGAGATTTTGTTTTAAGAACTGCTAGTCTTAGTTATAAGTGTGGAAATTCTGTCAGATAGCCCACTTCTGCCTACAGGTGGAGCATGCATTATTATACATGTAGAGATTGGTTTAAAGACCTTCAGATATGATACTGGCCTGCACATCTGAGAATGACTACTCCAATTAGCAGCAGATGCTAATCCTTAGACATGAACTGCTTTTTATTGCCTTGTACTTGTACAATGACAATAAAGTTGAAACTAAATATAAACTTTAATAAATGTATCCTTAGTTTGATACTGTTTTTAATCAAAAGGACAAGCTCCATAAAACAAATACCTTATTTCATGCAA
Organism: Parotocinclus spilosoma; assembly: GCA_033117975.1. Classification (NCBI taxonomy): domain Eukaryota; kingdom Metazoa; phylum Chordata; class Actinopteri; order Siluriformes; family Loricariidae; genus Parotocinclus; species Parotocinclus spilosoma. The sequence continues at coordinate 7,830 of JAVSBV010080148.1, read as the reverse complement.
CATGTTCAAACATAAACACTTACATATCATGGTCCAGTCCTTTATAAACATTTTAAACGCAATGACAAATCTTTTTATGCCGTTTCTTTCCATATAGTTATTTTCCCTGTGCATAGTAACAATATCTCCACACTTTCGAGTGCAGTCTATTCACATTTGTTTTAATTAATTTCAGAACAGACATAATAAGTCCTGTCACTTCGACATCAGGAACCAAAAATTTAATTGAACATGTGCAATGTATTCACCTCTGAAAGTGGGATACAATTGTGTGCACTGCTGGTCATTGATCTATTAACTTGAAAAGGCCTCGAACACCATTGTGTTGATCTTATTAGAATATGCTAAATGATTCATTAATTCTAAATGGTGGCTACTCTCTGTTTCTGAAATATCATATTATGTACTCAAACCCCTATGTATTCAGGTCACATTTGATTACATATTGATACTAATTTAGTGGAAATGGAGCACTTCTAAGAAGGTTTTTTTTTTTCAAAGCAGTCTTAGGTTAAGGTTACTTTTTCCAAGATTTTTTCTGTTAAATCTAACACAGTTTAACTTATACATACAGTATCTCAAATTACTATTTTATCACAAGTTATTTGTTACTAGTTATCTTTTCATAAACACAACACTGAAGATATGACACATAGTCAGTCTACAGCTTGTAAAACAGTTAAAAGTTTCAGTGCCCTACTGTTAAATTTGCTGTTATTGCTCTCACACTCTCATACTGGTCAGTGGAAGTTCAACGTTACACCTCATAGGAAATAACTCATGAAAAAAAGAATGGCTGCTGTACATAAATATGACCTAGGCTATAACAGGATTGCCAACACCCTGAAAGTGAACTGCAGCACAGTGGCCAAGACTATACAGTGGTGTAAGTTGAGTATACATGCTCAGCTTTATACCTAGAGGCTGGCTTTTGAAAATAGACATATAAGTGCTGCCAGTATTGTGTACAACAGTGTTGTAGTTGTTAAAGGGGTTGGGGAGTCAGTCTGTCGGTTTTCAGACCATACACACACACGTACACTGTATCAAATTGGTCTGCATGGCTGTCGTCCCGGAAGTCTCTTCTAAAAATGATGTACAAGAACAAGACAAGCGGACTAATGACATGGATTACTGGAACCATATGCTGTGGTCTGATTAGACAAAGGTAAACCTATTCGGTTACGAGGGTGTCAAGCATGTGAGGTGGCTACCAGGTGGAAGCCGTCTCTGTCAAGCATGGTGGTGAGAATTCAATTCAATTCAAATTTATTTGTATAGTGCTTTTTACAATAGGCATTGTCACAAAGCAGCTTTACATTGACACATGAACAATTGTCACAAATTAAATTCTGTTGTCCCTAATAAGCAAGCCAAATGGCGACAGTGGAAAGGAAAAAAACTCTGTGATTAAGAGGAAGAAACCTTGAGTGGAACCAGACTCAGAAGGGAAACCATTCCTCATTTGGGTTATAAACATATTCAACATTATACATTAGAACATTTTAATGAAAACATGCAATATTTGTATGTAGAGATGGTCGTTCAGTCTGATATCAAATCATGTCATGGTTTGGGGCTGCATGAGCGCTGCTGGCTGTGGGGAGCCGTGGCTCACTTTTGTTGCCAGTGGTTTAGACATTATTAGTTGGACATTAAAGTGTTAAGTTATTTTGGCACAGCAAATTTACACTGATATACAAGCTGTAGAATACTTTACATTGTATCAAAGTGTCATATCTTCACTGTTGTCCTATGAAAATATATAATAAAATAGACTAATATATAAATAGTCATAAAAATGCAAGGGGTGTACTTTTTTTTTTAGATACTGTACATCCCCATATGTTTAGTACAAACTGACATATTCTTGTATTTGTGTCACAGCTAAATTTGATTTCTTATAACAGCATTACAGATTTGGACAGTTGATCTATTTTCATAGACCTAGATTTCAAGATCTGTTATGAATGTACTATATACTGCCAAAAGACCAAAATCTACACAGAAATGGATCAAGCTTGTAAAGACCACCATCACATGCAAGTTTTTGGAAAAATGTAGTCCTGCATATTCCTGACAAGCCAGTTTAATCCCTGTTCTACCAACTGATCACACTACAAATTACACAGACACTATGGTCTTTTACAAAATAGTGTTATAACAGTTCTGTCTACTTTCTTTTTATTCTTTGTAGTATTGTTTGTCATTAATCAAGTTTAAGAATGGTTACCAATGTGTCATGTTTTGGATTGATGAACTACATTCCTGGATGTTTTTTTCAATTGGAAACAAACAAAAATATGTAATGAAAAGACTTCCACATGCAATGCAAGTCAAATATGGATTTGCAATAACTTAATTATTCAGGAGTTTTATGGGTTTCCTGTTTGCATGGTGTGCGTTAATAGAAGATGTCTTTGCAGGTACTCACTTTTACTCTCTATGCCTTTTCTTTTCTATGCCTATATTTTACTATTTTTTTCTCTTCTCCTATTTTATTACCATGGCTGTGAGACAGTGTATTAAATATTCATCAGCTTTGAAACACCAAGCTGGTCCAGTCCCTGGTGCATCAGACCGTGTCCAACACCAATTGCGAATATTAGTGTAGTAATCAAGGCTTTATTACACATTTGTAGTCTTTATGCATAATCACTGACTAATAAAGAAGCTCTCATCTACGGAACACATCTGTGCATTGTTTTTGAACAAATGATTGGAAAGGAGCCTCTCCCAAAATAATATACTGTGTGGGAGTCAGGCTGTGTACACTGCCAGGCTTTCTTGCTGCAATCTTAGACTTTAGAGATAAGGATGGATTCAAAACATGATGTACACCATATGAATAAATCTACCTTGTTCTCTGTTCTATGACATCCCAGGGCAGTCTGACAAAGTCACGTTTCACTGTGTGAATGAAAAGGATGGGTATGTGTTTGGGGTGGGCTGGGGTGTCAATATACCTTAAAGGAGACATGACTCATGTGGGAACATCCCCTCAAGCGAGGCATAAGCTACCTCCACTGTGTAGACACAAACACCCAAACATCCACGTATGCATACTAGAAAAATGGTTTTGACTATCTCCTGTCCCCACACATTTCTTAGAGCATGTGTGACTTTAGTACATGTCATTGTGTAACTTTGTAGGAAGCGCCAGGTTGCAGTGTCTGAAGACTGATAAGTGTGGGAGACAGCTTATTGTAGCAGTCTGTGTAGTTGATGAAAACACTGCAGTTTATTCTCAGTTAACCCAGCTGTTGGGTGTAATTGCATTTTTAGTAGAAATGACCAGTGATGTATTGTTTAATGCATTGCCTTTGATTTACTACAAACAAAAAGGGAGGTATTACAGTATATTGTACATGTCGTATCAAAGGTTACAGAATTATACATGTTACTTAAAACATAATTTACCATAATCGGAAAGTTAAAAGCAACCATATGTGTTTGACCATTTCATTCTGCTACTTCATCATGCCTTTCTGCTGTCATTCTCTTTACAGCTGTGACATGCACTGCCCCTCCCCTCATATCTAATGGACTTTTGGAAGGCAGTGATTTTGAATGGGGCACCAGTGTGAGCTACAGCTGTTCACCTGGCTATGAACTGTCCTTCCCAGCCATCCTTACCTGTGTTGGAAATGGCACCTGGAGTGGTGAGGTTCCCCAGTGCCTGCGTGAGTATAAATATTATACAGTCAAGTTACAGCTGTTTATTGGGGAAACTGCAACAATATTACAACCATATCATGACCATGTTTAGTTACTTATTTTATAGCCACTATTAGTCAATTACAGTTGTTAAACAGTCATGCGATGTTGTATTGTCTACGGATTCAGTCATAATACTGGGGCATGACAACTAATGGAGACACTATTATAACCTCTTTACATGTCATTATGAATATACATTTTAAATATACAATAAAACTGCTGTTAAATGTGTCTTGCCACAGTTAAGCATCACATTGTTAGGGTTCCTACCTCTCGCGTTCTGCCGACTTTGTTGATTGCCATTACAGAGCAATCAGTGAGGCAGTTTATATCTGGTGCTTAATTTATGGCCTGTTTACAAACATCTGCTTTCCCCATTACTTAAGTGCAGGTGCACCCGACCACCGGCGCGCACACCTCGACACCGTTGTGATCGCCGTTATGGTCAGCTATTTATGTCCCGGGGCTTATAGTGCCGACGGGCGCGTACGGGGGAAACCCGTATGTGAGCGAGAAGTTTGTGAGCGAGAACGTTAGTTCTAACTTTAGAAGTTACCTTACGGTTTCTTTGTGACTGTGCTGACTATTACACTTCATATTCTTTTAGGGCTTTAGTGAAAAATCTGATCATGTTTAGGTCATATCTATGTAGAAATATCTGTTAAACATTCTAAAGTCCTTAAAAACTTTCAACTTTCACAATTATAGTAGTTGACATGGAACAGCAATTAAATGTTATTAATTAACCTGTGTTATTTCTACATTCAGTTTTTCTCATGTGGATCTAAATTAATAACCTATTATAGATAATGGGTCTAAAATGAAATAAGAAAAGATGAATTATCAGGAGGGTCATCTACATGGCAAGAAATTAACACTACTGTATAATAATGATCCGTTATGCTATTTTCAGCTTTTTTACAATGCTATGTATCTAGTTTGGCTGCTAAGTTGAACATCAGCCATAGTCAATATGGTTTCTATTGACTAAGCACTGACTTGGCAGACATTGTGTATGCCAAAGTGCTTTGGTTGAATTAGCTTTGTAAGTTTGTTTAGTTTGTTGATTTCCCTACTCTTAAGCTTCCATGTGTTTCTATCTTCTCATTACAGCAAAGTTCTGTGGGGATCCAGGAATTCCAGCCTATGGCTTTAGAGAAGGTCGTAGCTTCATATACCAGTCAGAAGTATCGTTTAGCTGCAGTGCCCCCTATGTCCCAGTGGGCAGTACAACACGTGTCTGCCAATCTGATGGCACTTGGAGTGGTTTCCAGCCTCGTTGCATAGGTATTTCACACCTTTTATCTAAGCAGAAAACACTTGCATTATTTAAATTTTGTGCTATGGCAATGAACAGCCTTTGACAATAATGGAAGAAGCTGATGGAATGTGCTCTTACTTTTCGTGATTTGTGGAATTGCACTTGTAATATTATTTTTACTGAATTATTAATTCAGCTGAACATCAATCTTACATCAGTATCCATTTATAAATAATATGGGGTTTCCACAATAAATGTACTTTTCACAGGTACCTCATTATAAATAAAACCAGACTTCATAACCATATCAAACAAAGTTTAATGAGATTTAATGGAGAGATCTAATGGAGAGATAATTTATCTGATTTTATTCCTTTAAACAGTGTGCTGTTGTGTGTGCAATCTACAACCACAATTCCAATGAAGTTGGGATGTTGTGTAAAACATAACTAAAAACAGAATACTATGATTTTCAAATCATTTTAAACTCATATTAAATTGAATACACTACAAAGGCAAGATATTTAATGTTCACTTTATTGTTTTCTTGCAAATATTCACTTATTTGAAATTTGATGCCTGCAACACGTTCCAAAAAAGGTGGGACATAAAGGGCATAAAGGGAGCATCACTGAAAGGCTCAGTCATTCACAAGCAAGTATGGGGCGAGGTATACCACTTTTTAAATAACTGGATGAGCATATAGTCCAACAGTTAAAGAACAGCATTTTTCATCATGCAATTGCAAGGAAATTAGGAATTTTATCATCTACAGCACATTATATTATCAAACGATTCAGAGAATCTGAAGAAATCTCTGCAAGTAAGCGGCAAGTCCGAAAACCAACAATGAATGGCCGTGACCTTCGATCCCTCAGAAGGCACTTCAATAAAAACAACTCCATTCTGTAACAGATATGACCAAATTTGCTCAGAAACACTTCAGTAAACCATTGTCAGTGAACACAGTTCATCGCAAAGTGCAACATAACACTCTACCATGCAAAGCGAAAGCCATACATCAACAACACGCCACCGGTGTTTCTGGGCCTGAGTTCATCTGAGATGGACTGACGCAAAGTGGAAAAGTGACCTGTGGTCTGACAAGTCCAAATTTCAATTTGTTTTTGGAAATCATGTCGTTGTGTTCTCTGGGCGAAAGAGAAAAAGGACTATCCGGATTGCCAGCATCTTATGGTATGGGGGTGTGTTAGTGCCCATGTCATGAGCAATTTGCACATCTGTGAAGGCACCATTACTTCTGAAAGGTACATACAGGTTTTGGAGCAACATATGCTGCCATCTAAGTAACGTCTTTTACAAGGATGTCTCTGTTTATCTCAGCAAGACAATGAAAAGACACATTCCAATTGTGTTAAAAAAGTGTGGCTTCGTAGTAAAAGAGTACGATTACTAGACTGGCCTGTCTGCAGTTCAGATCTGTGTGCCATCTAAAATGTGTGGCCCCTTGTCTGTGTTGGTTTATTAAAAGTTCTACAGGTTCCTCCCACAGTCCAAAGGCATGCAGGCAGATACAAGAGTAAATAAATGAATAAGAATTATATGTCATGATCCCAGACAAAATAATGCCACATTTGTGATTGCTAGTTATTGTGAAAAAGTCATGTCATTCTGGTGCAAACATTTACCATCAGAAGTCCCTTAATCATTTGATTAGTGTTGACCTATTTTCAAGTAAGGTGCATTACGATTTTAGTATGCTGTTACTACACCTTGCTCAGGATGGTACCTATGATGAGGCATTATAAAGAACAAGAAGCTACCGAAACAAGAATGGAACAAAGTTACAGAAAAATATTGACCAGGTTGTGGTTACAAAACATCTCAACCTTATTTAAAATGTGTGGCGCATTATGAAGGGCAAAATACCACAAATACCCCGGACTGTTAACCAACTGAAGTTGGACATGAAGTTGTCCAAGCAAGGATGGGAAAGAATTTCATCTACAAAGCTTCAACAATTAGTGTCCTCAGTTCCCAAACGCTTATTGAGTGTTTTTAAAAGGAAAAAGGTGTTGTAACACGGTGGTAAACATACCCCTGTCCCAACTGTTTAGGAAAGTGTTGAAGGCATCAAATTCAAAATGTGTGAAAATTTGCAAAAAACTATAGGGTTTATGAATTTAAACATTAAATATCTTGTATTTGTAGTGTATCCAATTGAATACGAGTTGAAAAGGATTTGCAAATAATTGTATTCTGTTTTTATTTTCCTTCATTGGAATTGGGGTTGTAACACATCCTATGCTAAGCTTACCTCTTTTACATATGTTTATGTAATGTCATTTTTACTAACTGAATTACAGGAAACTATTTTTCAGATGATTTATCAGCTGCTTAAAAATCTTCAGGCAAAACCAGGAAATAGGCAACTGTAGTATAAATAAGGAATTTTCCCCACTTCTTCACTATTATTTAATCTCCATGGGGACAGCTACAAATTCCACTAACATGCCAGGTTTACTGCAGTCACACTCTCTGAACTTGAAACTTATTATAGTATTGCACTGCAGGTCCAAACATAACTGCTATGTAAAAAAATAACAGGAAAGCTTTAGCCAATATTTCACAAACCGTGTACTATGCTTTTCTAAATGTTCAGTGAATAAATATTTGATGAAAATAACATTATGCGTTGCCTGCGCAATAGTGTTCTATACTTGCGTTCCATTCTTGTTTCAGTAGCTTTATTGCCTCATCATAGGTACCAGCCTGAGCATGGTGTAGTTACATCCTAAAGTCACAAGGCACCTTAATTTGGAATAGGTCAACACTATTCAAATTATTAAGGGACTACTAATGGTACATTTTTTCACCAGAACTACACA
>JAVSBV010080127.1:0-10008 GCA_033117975.1 Parotocinclus spilosoma | reverse complement strand
GTGGGCTAGATGTTTTTTATATATATATATATATATATATATATATATATATATATATATATATATACACACACACACACACACACAAAAGTCACAAAAGTGCAAAAGTCTTTAGCCACCATTAGATTAGACATACCATGGCTAGGCGTTCTGAAAGTCATAAATATGTATAAATAGATATAAATAAATAACTTTCTGTCAAGCTTGAAGATTTAAATATTGTTTATGCCCTCATAACACGATACCTAAATAAAAAGGGTGTATGGTAACACCCCCAAAATACATGCTTCTGTGTGCTTCGCGAATTGGCGTATTCTTTACACTTGAACACTAATAATTTATTAACTTTAACATCCTAGGTCCAGCAGATGTAATAAAAGTTTTTTTATCCAAGATTTTCAGCGTTTATTTGTTAAGAATAACGATAAATCGATCCAGTATCCAGTTATTTATATACGTTTATAGGGACTCGAATCAGTTTGCAAATCAGATCCGTGAAACGTAAAATATATATACATACATACATATATATTTTTTTACTTAAATAAAGAAACAAATCGTTTTATTTATTACTGTGATACTCTACGGCTTTAATTTTAACTGTAAAATCTGAAACTGTGAACGCTTTCGTTAAGAGACGAAGCGCCGGTCCTGGAAAAATGGTCCACAAAATGGACCAATTCAAAGATTTTGATGATTTGGTCTATTCCGAATAAATAAAAGCATTTTCGTTCGCTTGTTAGGTTTCGTTTGGTTTTTGTCATGAGGAATGCGTTATATCCTATAAAAAATAAGAAACAAGTCTTACCTAAATTCTTACCCCTGTCTGCACCCATTTACGGTTTTATTCAGTAGTTAGTGTAATTAAGAACTAATAGATGTTTTTTTTATTTTATTTGGTGCTGAAACAATTCTCTACATGAGCTTATTTTATAAGCATACGTTATTTCCCTGTTAAAATAGCTTCCCAACGTTAGCGCTGAGAGATTAGAGGAAGGAAGAGAAATTCGTAAACGACGATGGCGAGCCCGGACGGAGCAGCTGGGGTTTTCTCTTTTCTCCGTTTCCTCGGTTCCGTACTCGGTGTTTGGGTGGAGCCCCGTGTGCCAGCTTCACGGCTCATCGGACAGTGCAAACAAGGCACCGCTTAGCGCCGCCGCCCGCGTTAATCGGGGCACTTAAAACAAGGCAGTCGGACGTTCTCCGAGGAAATCATTTTTCCAAACAGAAACAGGAGAGGGACGAAATTTCCAGTCGAAACGTTCAGCATTCCAAACAAATTCCGAACAAAAACGAATAAAATCGAGAATCTCGAGAGTCCTGTCCAACCCTTGTGGACTTTCATTTTAAATTAGACACGGTGGCAGTTTTAGGGTTGAATGGGCACCTCTTTTTAAAGACTTTTTAAACAGAGGGACTGAGTGGAACGGGTACGAAGACATATTAATAGCGTAGTTAAAATAAAGAGCGCTTATTTTTACGACTTTATTTAATTCCGTCTAAGGAGAGAGTCTGATCTAAGACCAGCGTGAATCAGACTTTAATTGAATTTATGGATCGTTTCATCATTTAATGACCAGTCAGTCCAGGAGACTCCCCGTCGTCCATCATAAGCATCGTTCCAACCCTTAATTTTTTATATTTCCGTCTCAAAACGGAGAAAAAGTTGCTTAAAGACTAAGGACAGTTATAAAAAGAAGGAGGAAATCCACTCGGAGGTCGGGAGAACATGCAAACCAAACAAAACGGGCGGTGTCCAGGCCGAGACACCGGAAATAACCAGGGCGTTCGGAGCTGTGCGGCACCACAGCGGACCAAGTGCGCTGCCCTTTACGAATGCCAGTTTTCTTAAACGTATTGCAACGCAATCTGGGGTCAAGAATCAATCAGCGTCTAAACCTTGTCCAGTAATCCAAACCTTGAGGGCACGCGAGGGCACCCCCCCCTCCAACCTCTTGGCATCCGAGAACAAAAAGTGCCACCCCACCTTTGAGGGCGCCACCGCTGGAGAAGCACACGGGCCAGAACTTTGCTCGGAAAACCATCCTGGAAAGTGGAGTGGCCTTCAGTTCAGTCGCAGCTCTGGGGGTGGGGTTGGGTACTCGTATAGTCGTCCGTCCCGTTTGTGATTTGTGCCATGAAACAAATGGGTAAAAGCCCCCGAAAATTGTGCGCGCACACACACACACACACACACACACACACACACACACACACAGAAACCACTTTTATCTTTTTCCACACTGTTCTTAACATAAAGAGCCTGGGTTTTGATTAGGCTGTTTATTTAACTGTAAAAAATGCTCTTCAAACGCACTGGCTGCACATTTAAGGGCTTGTAGACGTGTATGTGGTGGAGGGTTGTAGTTCATTGGGTGGCACAGGCGGCGCTCCTGCCCCCTCCTGAACGCTGAGTGAGCCAAGCATACACACCGCTTTAAAAATCGGCTGATATTTCATGATGGTCCATTCACGGTCGCTTTCTATACCAGCGACCATAACGTCCTTGCCCGGTGCTCCTATCAGCTGTTGATGAACGACGGTTCTCGGTGCGGTGTCGCCTGAGGGAGCGGAGAGAGATCACCCTGTTTTTGTTCAGGCTTCTTAGGACTGAAATTCCTCCAGATTCTGAATCGTTGAATGATTTTAGGCTCAGTAGAGGAAGAAATGCTGTACCATAAATCCCTTCCAAACTTTCTCTGAGGAGCGTTTGGTGATAAACTGGAGTTCCTCTGATCATCTTTAGTCCACCATTATTTCGTTTTTATGTAATTTCTCGCTGTCCAAATCCTTGTCCTCGCAAATCGTACTTAACCTGGTCTGGTCATCGGTGCTCAGCCAATCGGTGCCTCGTTTGTTATTCTTTCCGCCGTTTTGGAGTCTTGCGCCCTTTCGTACGACCGGTGCTCGGTGGCCACCGGCCCCAGCAGCTTTGTTTGGTTTCCCTTCAAGCTTCTACTTGCACTAGAGCGTTTTTAACAACGGAAACTGTCATAAAACATCTTTACAAAGGGAGGCGACTCGGGGGTGCATACGGGCACCGAATAAGGAACCCAGACTCCTCTTTGAATAAAATGTATATTGGTTAAATGTTATTGTTATTGATTAGTTTTGTGACAAGCCTGTGGCAAAGCAAACTTAAGGTGGCATGGAGGCCTGACAGTCTGACCGACTGGCACCCTAAGCTGCCTGGTCACTAGCGGCTGCTAGGGGTGTGCGATATAAAAAAAGAGATTTCTCAATATTAATATTATGATAATTCGTTACAATAAGGCTGGGATTATCTATGGCACTCGCCTTCAATTCAAACAGGCCTTGTTCATTTTCACACACAATATGCTTCAATACTGACAGCACTTTTTGGAAAAAAGTGACTCCGGAACGACTGAGGAACGATTCCTGACCCTGCTACCCACCCTAGGCCCAAGAAGGGTTCCGGGACGGCCAGGAAAAAAGCGTTTTAAAACCGTTAGCCTACTTCTGCCATCGTTAACTGTTTTGCAGGTGATCCTTAGGAGTCCGGGGCACAAATAAACCTGTCTCGAGTCTTTCGTTGACTTCTTTTTAATGGCTTACATGTGAGAACTAATGCTAATGAGCGTTCTGTAAGCGGAGCGTGCGGTTTGGGTAAATGGTAAACGCTAAGCAGGGTGGCCAGCACACGCAAACCTGACCTCTAGCCGGTCGTGTGTTTGTTTGCAAAGAGATATTTAAAGGACAGGCCGATTCGGGCAATTAGGTCTTAAATACCTGGACATCCCTCCCACCCACCCACACACACACACACACACACACACACACACACATGACCACCCTACACAGGGTGACCTGGAGGTACAGTAGACGACGGTTCCCGTGAACGATTTATAAGTGGGGAGCAGAGGTTTGGTAGACAGGCCACAGGAACATGCATTCTCTAATTGTAAAACCACATTAAAAGGGTTAGATTGGGTTACAGCGTGGCAGACGGGCTCCACAAGGCGAGCGTGCCTGCGGGCAAAACAAAGCCCGACGAGCCCTCGCGTTAGCTAACAAATCCGGTTCGACCGTGCGTTACTGAAAACGCGTTAAACCACAGCGTCCTTAAATGACAATTACGGCGTTCCGAGAGCGTGTAATAAAATAACGAGGCCGAGCGCCGCTGCTTTAAATGAGTCATTTTGGCATGCGGGGAGTTTGGCCAAAACGTGGCAGGGAAATCAACCCCCGTGCCAGTTCTAGCCTTCCAGGAATCCCCGAGCAGCGCTCGTCCGGGCCTGAAGCAGAATTTACAGCGTCGCGCCTTTGTTTGACTTTGGACGGGCGCGTGAAACGGCCCCGGGAGCCGCTACGCAATGGCATCTAATACCGTGTTGTGTTTGGTTCGCTCGCCAGTCGGGAACACAAACTGTATCCATATTTCATATCCCAAAAGTAGTATAAACTATTATGTCCTACTTTACTCCACTTAGTTTAATGGATACAAATAGCTATTAGTGGTAAAACGTTATAAACAAATAAAGTCTGGGTTTATTTTTTGCTCGTACTCTGTTTCTGAATGAGCTTAAAACAAAAAGAGGGAGAGAGAAACAGAACTCCAAATCAAACCCCCTAATTCTACCCTAAATGTACGGGTGTGTGTAAGGGCGGGGCGACCCGGTCGCTCTGCAGTGGCCTGGCGTCCAATACAGGGCGCTTTTACCTGCACCCAACAGGGGCGCAACGATGCAAAAATGGGACGATGCGCATCGGTTACAACGTCACCTAATGCAATTGCATTCTTCGCGCACCAGGGGGCGCAACTGTACGCCATCGTGTCTGCGAACTGCGGGAGGTATTTATTTTTCTTTCAGGAACGTCACACGGCTACGTCACAAAATGCTCGATCATATTTAAGGCAACATAATATAATTAAAAAAGATAAATACATCATTTTGAGCAATCAGACTGGGCCACACACTTCTCCTGTTTCAGGATTGAATGTACACTAAATTTAATCAATCGAAACTGCATGTTTAACTGGTCATGGACCTGGAACCGATGGTCCTGGGTTCAAATCCCGCCTCTGCCAAGCTGCCACAGTTGGGCCCCTGAGCAAACGCCGGAGTTTGTTTTAGTCAAATTGTTTTTTAATGACTGGTCGACATGCAATTAAAATAGTTGTGTCATTTGTTAAGAAGTGTTTAAAAGCCCAGTAAGACGGCCCGAGCGCCAAATAAAGTGATCTTGGATCAATGGGACTGTGGTGGTCTAATGGGTAAGGGACTGGGAATATGGAAGGTCCAGGGTTCAAATCCCACCTCTGCCACAGTTGGGTCCCTGAGTAAGGCCCTTATTCCACAATTGCTTGGATTGTAAGACTGTATTAACGTGACTGCGGTAGCCTAGCTTAAGGTTAAGGTACTGGACTCTGGACCTGAATGGAGTACAGGGTTCAAATACCACCTCTGCCAAGCTGGGCCCATGGACAAGGCCCTTAATCCACCATATCCAGCTGTATGTCGCTATGGATAAGGGTGTCTGATAAATAAAATTCTAAATAAGATGTAAATGTTTGTGGGACTGTGGTAGCCTAGTGGTTATGCAACTGGACTATATTCGGACCAAAAGGTCCAGGGTTCAAATCCCACCTCTGCCACAGTCGGGCCCCTGAGCAAGACGCTTAACCCACAATTGCTTGGAATGTAAGACTGTATTGGGTACTGGGCTCTGGACCTGAAGGTCCAGGGTCCAAATCCGACCTCTGCCAAGCTGCCTCAGCTGGGTCCCTGAGCAAGGCCCTTAATCTGCCATTGCTTGAATTGTAAGGTGGTTTCAGTTGTACATCGCGTTGGATAAGGACGTTTGGTAAATAAAATGTAAATGTTTGTGGTGGCCAAGTGGTTAAGCTACTGGAATATACTTGGACCAAAAGGTCCAGGGCTCAAATCCCACCTCTGCCACAGTTGGGCCCCTGAGCAAGGCCCTTATCCCACAATTGCTTGGATCGTAAGACTGTATTAACGAGACGGGACCGCCTAGCGGTTAAGGTACTGAGCTCTGGACCTGAATGGACCGGAAGGTCCAGGGTTCAAATGCCATCTGTGCACAGTTGGGTCCCTAAGCAAGGCCCTTAATTGTAAGACTATATTAATTGTAAGTCTGCTAAATGATCGGTAAAACTTACACAAAATCCCTTCTGAAAAGTTGCAGAACTGATCCAGGATCAGGACCATTCGTGTCCGATGGCTGCTCTGAGGACGTTCGATCCCGCAGGACCCACATCCAGTGTGATCGCTGCTGTGTTGACAACTGTAACCGAATCGTTTCATTGTTTTCTGACTACACAGGAACTACCCGAGTCCTCGGAAAGGGCAGGTTATTGTCTGACAGAGGACGAGGTGTAAAATTACACATTAAGGAACAAGTCGTGCTGTTTGTGTTTAGCTGTTTCCAAGTGTGGAGATTTAACCACGAGATTTAACCACTGCACACGTTCAGGCTGTCAAGAAAAGAAATATTTCACCACGGCAGCGTTCTCTAGACAGAAGGCGTAACTCCATCGCCACGCAAAGACGACAAGGAAACCCTCAGAAATGGTCGTTTTAAGGTTTTTAAAGAAATCGACCCCTGCCGTTTAGCCTCACAATAGGATTAAATGTAATTATTCCCCGCCCTCTGAGAACATGCCCGTCTCTTTCTTAGTAAAGGTGCAGTTGGGCCGGTTCTCCCACGCTCTGGACCAATCAGGCTGTCCTGTCGGCTGAGATTGAGTGTCCCCTTGCTCGCGCGAGTCCCCACGCCGTACACTCTTCAGGACAGAGAGGGACAGAGAGGAACAGCGCAGGTAAGCCGATTCTGGTCGTCTCAGAGAGGCGTGAGTGTGTGCGCTTTGCGGACTGCTTGCTTTGCGCGAGGGAGAAGCGCGAAGGACGTCGCGAGGACGAATCGGCCAAGCGGTAAAGCCGTGTCCAAAAAATCTGACCCGTAGCCTTAATGGGCTGTGGGGGAAATTGCGAGTCGTGGTTCGGAACTTGCATCGGGGTAAATACTTCCGACGCCCTTCGCTATTCTGTGGTGTTTTGCGGTTCCTCTTTTCCTGTAGCGATCGGATGTGGGGTGCTTCAGTTTGGAGACGAACGGCCTTGGGGTGGGCCGGCGGAGGGCTGAGGTGATGGGCTGGGGTCGGACGAAGGAGACTCCCGAGGCGTGACCGGATCTTGTTTCGGCTGACGTTCTGAACCGACCGTCCTGGCACTGTAGCTGAACGCGGCACGGTGGATCGACACCAAACCCTGGGCCTGTGTGGAGTTTTGTATGTTCTCTCATCACCCCACAATCCAAAGACATGCTTTGGGTTAAGCGGTCTCTCTAAATAGTGCTTAAGTAAACTAATGGCAACATGTGCTTATAGAAAATACAGTGCTTTGCATTTAACTAACAACAACAACTCGTATTATATATATATATTATATTATATTATATTATATTATACGTACGACCTCGTGTGAGCAGGAGCTTTATAAATATAGAAAGAAAACCTTCCAGAGAAACAGACTTTATCCATTATAAACAAGTCCGATTTCTCAGGGATTTTTCATACACCATGAATCATGGTTCGAATTCCTGAGAACGCCACAAACCAGCTCATCTGAAGAAAATGTTCCGAATCGTTCGCTGACATTCATTGTCTTACTATGCTTTGATTCAACTATTTTTTTTTTTGAGAGGGGGTGGGGGGGGGGGGGTTGTTAATTTTTTCTTATTGTGATTGTGTGTGTCAGTTTGGGAGCGCCCGGCGAGGCCAAATAGTTCTGCTTCTACGGCTTCTATTCGGCTCTGAAATCAGCAGGCATGTGAGCCTTATTTATTTATTTATTTATCAGCTGCAAGAAACCTTCTCCGATTTCCTGTGCAATAAGTTAACACTAAAATTAAAATTGGACCTAAAAATCGATCTGTTATTGATTATTTACCGTCTAACCAATATGTCCAAGAAACGTATCTGTTATAAATATGAAAATACAATTATTACTAGGCCAACGCCAGTCCCGGGTTCGAGTCCCAGCCTGGCCAGTAAGTGTGTCAACTTTCCTCCCACACTTCAAAGACTTGTTAGGTCAACAGACGTCTCTAAAGTATCCAAGAGAGTGAGATGTTGCGCCCTTGAACCGATTTAAGAGTGGAAAGCGATAACTCGGGGCAAATGATTTTGGGCCAAGGGCAATTTAGCAATCAGGGATCGAGACTGTGTCTGAGGGAGGAGAGACCGGTTGGGGGATCCTTTCCGCTGCACCAACAGCAACTCCAAAAGGTTCTCTACGAATTAGGGTGGCTGATTTTCTTCTCTAGCCTATCCTTCTCTATTCTGTCCTATTGTAAGTAGTACTGCTTTGTTGCCTGTATATTCTCCCTGGTTCATCTGGTTGATCTTCTTACTTTCTGTCATTCTTAGTAACGTCCCATCGATACATTTTGGGCTTCACGCGTTCGTAACAGAACGTAGCTTTAGCTCCTGTGATGACCGTAAATTTGAACCGAACCCTTATCGTTGGTTGGGCAGGTTTCGGAGGTCTCAAGCTTCACTAGGAACGGTCATAAGCTCTCCCAGGTTGGTGCACTGCAGAGCCCCGTAACCAAACCGCCCAACCTTTAAGTTCTGGGTTTGAAGCCAGAACCGGCAGCTGGCTCTTACCCCTGAAAATTTGGGACGGACGGTAGAACAAGGTCGTGTCCTGCTCTCAGAAAATTCTTGCTCAGGGTCCTTCTAAGAAAAAACAAAACAAAAAAAACCATCTTTGCACTCTGTTCTCCCATTATTGTTTGCTGCATCAGGCATCAGGTGGACGATGTCGCAACGGAAAAGTGATTTTAGCCCTAATTAAATGGGTGAGTGCACACACTGCCCGGGAGTTACCAGTGGTTTTTGGGCGCGATCAGTCAATTATTAATTAATGGACCCTGATACGTGGACGTCGATGTAATTAAGTAATCCATTAAAAAGTGCGTAGTCTGAGCACGACCCGTTTTTCTTTAGCCTGTCGCCATTCGGCTCAGACTACAGGACCCTAACATCCAAGGTTACATAACCTCTCCAGTTCGCTAAAATTGGCTTTCACCGTTCTGGTCCATAGGGTCCTTTTGATGGAGTTGGTGAATCGTTAGCTAAATCACACTCGACTTTCAGAGCACAGAGACGGTGAAGGTCGGAAAGGGTAAGTCGGGACCCAGGGCGACGTACGGCACGGTTTTGTGCCGCTGAACCCTGAATGGTTGGAGGAATGTTGTTTGCGTGAAGTGGCCGTGTAATGGACTTGTAAGGGCCTGGGGCAGTACAGGAAACATAACGACAGCACTGGAGCACAGAATGCTGCCACATGACCCAGATGACCGACCCGCTCCATCCGGCTTCCCCTGAGCAACAGGCTACGGAGATGTTATTAACGGAAAAAAATGCTCTTCTCGAAGCCGTACATATAAACAATGTGCTTTATATAGCGGGCGCTCATGTTTTAGGGTGGAGGATCGGGCTTTTGGGTCTCGGGTCGGGTAATCTGACACGCTGGATTGCACAGATTCGGTTTTGATCTTAAACACTTGAACAGGTGAACAGGCCGTGGTCAGGTGAAGGATGTTAGTTCGTCTTGGTTTATTTATTTTGTTTCACATAGAGGACTAGTCATATACAGTCGAATCAGGTTAATGGGACCAGCCGCTTATTTGGACCAAATCCTAAAGTACAAAAACAAATCCTATGATATACGTGTAATGTTATTCGCTTATTTGGACCAAAGAACGTGAGAGCGAATAAGAAAAAAGAAGCCACTTAGCCCCTGCAAAAGCGGATCAGTGATTTATGGGAGGATTTTTGGGATCCCCGGGAGAATTTATGCTTTCATGAAAGGTCGGGAAATCCGAAAAGTTGTGTTGACAAGAGCAAAACCAGCGGGAGGTGACCACGCCCACCACTTTTTTGATTCTGTTCAAGTGCAGTCCGTCAAGAGAACGCGTCAGATCACACTGGATAAGTTCTTCAAACGTTGACTGGAA
>JAVSBV010080116.1:0-10008 GCA_033117975.1 Parotocinclus spilosoma | reverse complement strand
CAGGCAGCTAAGCTAACCTAATACTGGTCATTTTAGTTACAGAATTTTATGCACAATCCTATTTTTTGTATAAATATTAAATGATGCAAAAAGATTTGATACAGGAAGGAACCTAAAAGTACTGTTTTAAATAAATGTTCTATTTGTTTACATTGTCGTTTCATCTAGTCAATTACATAATTTAAACAAAATTTATAGACCATTCGAATTAAAAAATCGTTTCTAAATCGAAAGTCTTTTATGAATCGAATTGTGATCTCAAAAATCGGAATCGAATCGAATCGCCAGACACAGAGATTCGCACCCCTACAATGCAGTGTTTTGGGGCAGTGGACCTAGACAAGCTGCATTGCGGCGAGGTTCTGTTGTAAAAACGGAGATTCATGGTTTGATCTGAACTACCAGCTTTAACATCTACCGGCTCCGTCATGTCATCATGGTCGAGTGGAAGAAGATCCCAGTGGCAACCTGTGAAACTCTAGTGAACTTCATGCCCGACAGATGAGACAGTGCTGGAAAATAATGGTGGCCATAAAAAAATACTTTGGGCACAGTCTGGCCATTTTCACTTAGGGGTGTACTCACTTTTGTTGCCAGCGGTTTAGAAATTAATGGCTGTGTGCTGAGTTATTTTTAGGGCACAACAATTTACACTGTTGTACAAGCTGTAGATTGAATACTTTATATTATATCAAAGTGTCAAATCTCTAGTGTTGTCCCATGAAAATATCGAATAAAATGTGAGGCAAAAGTGTACATGTAAGCAAGTAGCTGTAAAAACTACAGATCTTTGCACTTATAATAAAACATGGAACAAAAGTCAAGGCTTTACTGAGCCTATGTGTGAGAAATCGACGCCAAATTGCATCACTACGTCTAAGCGACTTTTGCGTTACTTCAGTAGCAAACATTCCTACTGGCTGTATGAATGCAGTCCAAAAAAATACCCAGGAATTAGCGTAGTTCTTAGAGGAACTCTGCATGGGATAGACCCAATTAGTTTCTAGAACTGTTTGGTAAAAAAGTACCTATAGATCAGGCAGTGGTACCTATAAGAATGAGAATTCTGTCTGGGTCACTATCAAGTATCAGCTGATATTTAAAGCTTTATCAGCATTGTTAAAGTTGCTATAAATGTTTCTGATATATTTTCTGTCCCTCTGTAGGTTCTGAATTATTGGGTTTTAGCACTGGTGTGTCAGTGTCTTTAGTGCTTGACAGTGATGGGACAATAGTGGAAGATGAAGCCTACTTCATGTGTCTGCCTCCAAACACCAAGTTCATGCTGTTGCAAGATAAAGAGAAATGGTCGCCTGCAAAGCGATGTAAGAATGCCTACATGTTTGTTTGTTTTTATATTATTTTGAGGTCCTGATCCTGAACTTGTTGATTCTTGTAGTTGATGGAGGAACGGCGTGGCTCAGACAGTCTGTTGACGTGGAAATGGATGCAGTGGACAGCCAGCGTGGGGCTACAGAAACCTGGCGTAGTTTAGCCGTCCAACTAAAGCAGGACCTGACCAGCATCGTTCTCATGTCTGAAGCAGAGCTGCAGGTTTGTGTAACTAATTCTGTTAAAGTAATGAATTGACGTACTGTAGAATTAAGATGAATGGGATGGTCTTAATTTCATCATGCTGTGAAAGAACGGGAAATAATCTGGAATAATGTTCGCAGTGTTGCATTTCATTAATATACTAAATATTACCCAAGTTGTAGAAAATGAAACGAGTGTTTCTCTCTACCTGTGAAGCATTTGGGATGGGTTAGTGAGCAGAAATTGTGGTACCAAAGCTGTTCTTTTGTAGTTGTATCTCTAATGTTCTGAAAGAATATAACCGAAGTGCCAAAAGTCATGGGATAGGAACTTGTATATTGTAGGATCCCCTCTAGCTCGGGAAAGTGCACCAACATGACGTGCCCTTGATTCTACAAGTGGGCAGAAGATGTCTGGAGGGATGCTGAAGAGGTTTTCGGCCATGATGTCTAGATAGCTATCCATGGTAACTCCATTGTAATTCTAGGTCCAGGATCTTGGGTGGGAATGAACTCACATCCTTCACATGCTATACGTTTGCAAGCTACACCGTTCATCAGAACTCTCCAGAATGCTCCTAGAGCAAATTCTGGCCTGCTTGGACCTAATCTCATGGTGTGTTTTCCTGCTGGAATATCCCATCATTTTGGGAGAACATGAAGTCCATGAAGCAGTCACTAGGCAGGGAAACGTAGAGGTTACAGATCAATACCGTGATTAGGCAGGCCAGTGGAACCGCCCCATGCCAAGAGAACATGCCTCACGCCAGTGTGGACCGACCGATCAAATAGTTCTCACCAAATGCTGCAACAGACACACCAGACCCAACACATAGATACCTGGTTTTAGGAAACTACCAATTGAGATGTTCACTATGCCAAGACCTATTAACAATTAAACACCTCTCTCTCATCTGTCTTACTACAAACAAGGGAAAGATTACCTTAAAGACTTGTTCAAAAACACAAGCCCAAGGAAGATAATATGCATCTTAATATCAAACACCCATTGCAGTACTCCAAACCAATGCTACATAAACTTGCTATGCCATTAATAGCCAAATTGTGATATCACCTTAAGCCATTAAAACCATGATCCCCATTTTGGGATTGGGTGCTTTAACGCCTACTGATGGGATGGGATGGAATGTAGGCGGACAGAAATAAAGTAAAAAATGTTCAGAAACAATTTTGGCATTAAACCCAAACAAACATATCGCAACGCCCTCGTGGGCAGCCATTGCTCTGGTAATGCCTTCCATGACAAAATCCAGGTACACATGATCAGATAAATGTTAGAAATCCAATAATGACGTCGTCTTTCCATGAGCACCCTGGCCAGTGTCAACCTCGCTCACAAGATAACAGCACACAACTCGTACAGGTTCCAAAGCCGTCCTCTGAGGTAACGCTACTTCATAATGAACCTACATACTGCTATCCTGTGATTTTTGGCATGGCGGTGTATAGCATAAATAATGACAATGCTATACACGTTTGCTATGATGCACAATCTTTGCATCATGAAGAAAATGCTTAACCACAAACTATTCCCTTTTCAAAACAGTAGAGCAGTCACTTGGATGAATTGTATATGGAAAATACTCTGGAGTGGCCTGTTATAAGAACATCAGTGAAAATCATTTTTTATTTCCAATAACAGCAGAACCCATCATCATCGCTTGGCACTAAAAGCCATTATTATTCATTTATATTGAGATTGAAATGCGGGTGAAAAGTCCACAATACATGTCAGTTCCTACTTTCACATTTATGAGAGCAGAAGTTGCTAAACCTCACTTCTCTCTTTTATTACTTTGTCAATCACGATATCACCAATAACATTACTACTAGTAATAGTAAGAAGCCAGTGATAGACCAGTTAAGCAGTGACTGCTTTTAAAACAGAAAAAAAACATAATAATAATGCAATACACAAATTACTTCTTAATGATAACAATGTAACCATAGATGAATAGCAGCAAATGTGGTATGAAAAATGTAGATTATTGTGGCTACTGGACCATTTTATAAACAGCCCATAGGTCCAAACCTCAAAAATGTTTATCTTAATTCACTACCATAATTATAATTAATAACCATTTTATAAACAGCCCATAGGTCCAAACTTTAAAAATGTTTATCTTAATTTACTACCACAATTATAATTAATTATGGTAGTAAATTAAGATAAACATTTTTGAGGTTTGGACCTATGGACTGTTTATAAAATGGTCCAGTAGCCACAATAATCTACATTTTTACATACCACATTTGCTGCTATTCATCTATAGGGAACTGAGTTATAAACGATTCCAGATACTTCCTTTTACAGGTTTGTCTTTTTCTATACAGCAGCAGATTCCATAACATAAACACACGGGGGTGCAGTGTAACCGTGTGGTTTAATAACATCTCTGACTTTTGTAAATGAAATGAATATTCAATAGGTAACATTATGGTTTTTGTTTTTGTTTTGTGTTTTTGTTTGATGAATTGGTAGAATGATAGAATTGCTGCACATATTTGCACACCGTTACACCACCTCCACCAGCTTAAATCGTTGGTACAATGCAGGACATGCTTTCATGTTCACACAAACTTCAGACCCTTACTATCTGACTGTGGCAGAATAGGTTTTAACAGTTTGCAGTTTTGGTCAGTCCATGTGATTTGTAGCTTTAGTTGCCTGTTCTTAGTTGAGAGGGGATGGCACCCGGTGATGTCATCCACTACTGTAACCCATCTGCTTGAACAGGTGTACCTAATAAAGTGACCAGTGAGTGTTTGTTCAGTTTGATGGAATTAGTCATTAAAGGTCAGATTTAAATAGCTTTTAATTTGACCTGGTGATTATAATTGAAAACGGACTTTTTGTTCTGTAACAAATCTAAATCATTAGAATACATTCTAAATATTCATCTAAATACATTAGAAATGTGTTATTTATTTACACCAGCAACCTTTTTTTTTTTCTTGTAGACCCCCAGGAGTAAAAAAAACAAGCTGTGATCCCAACCCACACACAGACCATGAGAAAAAAGTGATTTCTTTGCAAATATTTGTTTGCAAAAATTAACATGCATTATATCTTTTTCCTTTTGTTCATTTTATAGCCTTTTCTCCTTTTTTAACTGCTTTTGTGTTTTCCAGACGGCTAAACATCCCAACAGGCTTGATCTCTTCACACATCCTTACAAAATAATAATAATAATGAATTATGAGTCTAATAGCCCAACGTAACCCACACTTTTTGAGTGAAAATTTACAGATTTTATTTTCGTTGAGTGTGAATTGTATTTTATCAAACTCTGAGCACGTCAGGGCAGACAAAGACCCGCACACCACTTGTTATATTTGTCGCCCTCCCGAGAGGGGCACATGGTGCAGGTTGGGAGTCATGGATTTCAACAATGACAGTTTAAGGGCAAATCTCCAGAAAAAGGTTCCGAGCAGGATCATATTGATGTGATTTTTTTTTTTTGTTAGGAGTCTTTACGCTCCGCCCTTATACCCCCTTTTGGTTGTTTTTCATTATTTTCCCATTCTTATTATACATCGTGGGATACACTTATCCCGCATACTTGGGTCCAAACAAAACACCACCCGCTATCGTAACAAGAACAGACAAAAGTGAGAGACAGGGAGACCAGTCGTGCAGTGCTAGAAAATCGGAGTGAGCGAGGTGCAGTGCAGGGTGTGATAAGTGCTGCAAGGTAGGAGGGTGCAGGTCCATTTTTAGCTTTGTAGGCAAGCACAGAGCTTTAAATCTGAAGCAAGCCGCTACAGGGAGCCAGTGGAGAGAGCAGAGCAGTGGTGTAGTGTGTGTAAACTTGGGAATATTGAACACAAGTCTTGCAGCTAAATTCTAGATCAGCTGTAAGGATTGGATAGTGCTCAGAGGTAACACTGCTAAGAGAGAGTTACAGTAGTCCAGTCTTGAGATGACAAGGGACTGAACCAGAATCTGTCTTGCTTCTGTGAAAAGAAATGGACAGATCCTTTTTATGTTGTAGAGAAGGAAATGACACGACCGAGAGACGTTAGCTATGTGGGAAAAAATATATAGTTGGTTGTCCATAGTCACCCCCAGGTTGCGCGCCACGACAGAGATCGGAGCCTTCTCAACTGAGAGGACGAGGTCCTGGTGGGGACAAGAGTCACCTGAAAACAGTAATACTTCTGTTCTGCCAGGATTTAGCTTAAGGTGGTGATCCGCCATCCATGATGATATGTCAGCTATACATGCTGAGATCTTGGCAGAGACAAGGGTGTCTGAGAGAATTGGGTGTCATCAGCATAGCAGTGATATGAAAAGTCATGTGAGGATATAGCCTCACCAAGAGGGCAAGTATAGGGGGAGAACAAGAGATGACCAAGCACTGAGCCTTGTGGGACACCAGTGGTCAATTTGTGGGATGAGGAAATGGATCCTCTCCTCTCACCTGATATGACCAATCAACTAAGTAGGAAGCAAACCACCACCAACCTGTTTCCTGGATTCCAAGACTCAAGAGGATGGACAGAAGAGTCTAATGGTTGACTGTGCCAGTGAGCAGGTTGTAGGGCTGCAGGACAGGGTCAGATTTAATCTGCTGGGATAGTAGAAAGATGCATTAATGAGGTAGGAGAATGATGTAAAGGATGAAGCTTACATGAAGTTGCACCAAAGCTCTGGCATACTGTATGTCAGCAGTTTTCTTGTCATAGAAGACTTCAAAGTCTTCAGCAGTCAGGGTGGATGGAGGTGAAGGAGTTGGGGGACTTACATATAGAGAAGCAAAATGGATGTCAGTGACATTCAGCAACGAATCATAAATCACTGGAACGTTTGTCTGCTGCCATTCTAATAAAACATGTAAAGATGATTGCTTAATGACAAAATTCTAATTCTCTCACTCATTTGTGATATGGAATTGCACGTCCAGAACCAGAGAAAATGCCAATCATTATCTCAGCAATCAATGCACAGATGAGCAATGAAATTCCGTCCACATTTGTCATACCATCGATGAAAAAATAGGTTTGGTACTTAAAATCCTAAGATTAACTGTGATACCCTATAATTCTGAACTATAATTCATTTATTAACCATGAAGATCCATCTGTTTCCTCATCAGCCTGCTCTGCTTCTCTAGACTGTTTCCTACATTTAAACCAATTAATGGTGACATTTTCAGCCAATCAGCTGCTAGTATGTCTTAATTGGTCATCTACGAGACATAGCTTCCGGGAGTGTACAACAGAATTACAGTACATAATATGACTTTGTTCTGAGAACAGCATGAATAAGGTTATTTAAATATGCACCCATACTCGATAACCATATGTGCACTTAGGCCCTTGGCGCTTCCTCTATCTCATCAGCGGCGTTGCTGTTAGTTGCGTAATTTGTTTTCAATAACTTGCTGTTTTATGTATGTACACTAAAAGTATTGTAAATATATTGCAAGTTTTGACTGGCATGAATTTATTCAGGTTTGTGAAGGTATTCTGTTTCTTGTTCTTGATTACTCTTCTGCCCTTTTGAGAGGACAACCAGTCATCAGAAAGATAAGCTGTGTGTCTATGCATGACAAACAATAAGTGCACTATCCAGCAAACACTGAGATGTTTTCTACTGTCCAATACACACCTTCACTCCTTTAAAGCTTGTATGTCCCATGTAGCAATTACCAGTGCACTCGTACCTCTAGCTAGTTACCTTGCAGCTATTCTATAAAATGTCATTTATGTTTGAATTTTACATTTATTGTCAACTGATCATCATGTTCAGTTTATTTATGTTATAATTAAGATATATGTATTTACAATGAGTTTCTTTGATTCTATCTGTTTGATAGGTGAGTAGCTGCTGTTCAAGTGGTGACAGACGCAAGCATAAGAGAGACAGAAGTTGTATGGTAGGGCGTGTCAGCTGGTGTTGTGAATCAGGCCGCCATAGTGAGTGGGTACGGCTTCTTCATAACACCAGGGTCACAACCTACTACACTCAGCAAGAGTGTGCCGTCAACCACATTTACCTCTCACCATTTACCGTCAGTTACCACCGGCCAACAGACTCAACTGGCCTTACAGGAAGAAAGAAAAAGAAAAGGCACATGTTTCGTTGCACCATGCAGCTTCATAATGAATAAAACTAAAAATGAAGCATACTCTAATTGTAATCTCCATTTTTTTGTATGGTAACTTGTCAATAAATCTATATTAACAAAATAAAAATCTGTCAAAATGAATCGACAGATTTCAATGAAATAATAAAGCATTGGTTGTGTTAACAAGTCGGTGGTCTTGTTATTGGTGTGATGTTATGCTATGCTGAGGTTGCTTTACATTTGGTTAAGGACCAGTAATTTACAATTACTTCATTTTACAATAGGTTGAAACTTTAGGTTTTGTCAGATGCATACACATACAGCTACACACACAATGTTACATCTATACACAAGTTTATCTCAAGACTAGTCATGTATATATTTAATTCAATGCTAATTTAGCGTAATCAATTAACCTAAAACGCATATCTTTAGACTGTGGGAGGAAACCGGAGTACGGGGAGGACATGCAGACTCTACACAGAAAGGACCCAGGCCACTTTAAGGATTGAACCAATTACTTTTGTGCTACAAGGCGGTGGTGCTACCCACCAAGCCGCCCCTGAGCCTAATGTAATAAATTAGTGCTTAATTTGTTTAATGATGAGGAGCTGGAGCTTGTCCGAACAACAGCAAGGTGAATGATGTTAGTAATTGGAGGTGATAGAACACATGTCAGAAAAGTAATATAAATAATGGTATTTATATATATCCTCTATAACTTATTAATATGCACCTTTACTCTCACCAGAAAAAGCAGAAGGAACTCAGAGACAGAGAGTGGTTTATGAATTTGCAATACCAAACTATTTAAAGTCAAATGTATTTGCTAACTTATCCAGCACTTGGCAACATGGATTTATATTTGTCATAATAAACAACAGATAAAGAGAAAAACTATACCCGGTCAAACGTCTTCTGTTCTCTCTCAAGCTCCTGGCTTTTAAAACACTTTTTGTATTTTCTTGAGCTCCCAAGAAGTGCTTATGCATTATAATTTAAGTGTGGCTACCAATAGGGTTCTGGCAGAGTTTTTGGTGTGGACTTTTTAAACAAATAAAATAAAAAAGATACAGACTTCAGGTTCAAGTGGTTTTATTGTCATTTCAACCATATACAGTGGTGTACAGTATACACTGAAACGAAACAATATTCCTCCAGGACCAAGGTGCTACATAGAACAATAAACTACACAACATAAATGTGTGTAGTAGCATGGGCAATACAGGTCAATAAACAATAAATACAGGAGCAATAAACACTATACATAACAATAAACAATAAATGCAGGAACAATAAACACTATGCATAACAATAATTACAAGAAGGGCAGCAGTTCATATAGCCTAATGGTAGTGTGAGCACTAAGGTGCAGATATGTGTATTTTGTTGAATGTAAACAATAAAAATAATGTGTTTAGCAGCATTTTTTTAAAGATTTGATATAATTGTAAACATTGTACTTAAGTTGACGTCAATGACTGACAATGACTCCCATCCCATGCAGCACTCAGCAGATCATTCAGCGTTAGACTGCTTTACCCCAAATGTGTGAGGGAGCTTTATCTGAAGTCCTTTGTCCCTGTTGTAGTAAGACTGTACAATTAACACTGCCCTCAGTAGACCTTCACCCACCCACCCCACTCACATCTAACACCACTAGGCCTCACACCTGGTATGTACATCTTTCCTGATTGCAATAAGTACAATAACTTGAGTTGCAATAACTCTTGTGTACATATTTATATATATTTACACTTATTTTCGTGCACATACATTGTTTTTAAGTTGTAAGGTCAATCTTTGATTCATTTTCTTTACCATTATTTATTTCCACTACTTAATACACTGCTATACCTTTGCAGCTGTAAACTGTTAATTTCACCAATGTGAGACTATTATAGGATTATCTTACCTTATGTAATTTTACAGTTTAAGCTGAAATGGCTTCCTATTTTATGTGTAAGGTAAACCTTGTGGAGTTTAGCTTAGAAATGGCTTCTTCCTTGCACTGTAGAGTTTCAGCTGGCAATAGTGGATGGCACGGTGGATTGTGTTCACTGACAATGCTTTCTGGAAGTATTCCTGTGCCCATTCTGTTATTCCTTTGACAGTGGCATTTTGACGTTTAAGGGTCCAGAGATCATGAGCATCCAGTAGAGTTTTACGGCCTTGACCCTTACGCACAGAGATTGTTCCACAATCTTTTGATGATGTTATGTACGGTTGATGATGATAACCTAAAAGTCTTTGCTATTTTATGTTGGGTAACACCAATCTGGTACTTTTTATCTTTCTGCGCATCTTGGCTTCTGAGAGACACTGACACTCTGAGAAGCTCTTTTTATACCCAATCATGTTGTCAATTGACCTAATTA
>JAVSBV010080115.1:0-23232 GCA_033117975.1 Parotocinclus spilosoma | reverse complement strand
ATATATTTATATATATATATATTTATTTATATATATATATATATATATATAAATAAAATGCATGTATGTGTGTATTTATATAAAATATTATAGTGATAGTGTCTGTGTATTTTCTATGTAAGTGTATAGATGCAAATTTTTGTGTGTATATATACACACACATACATACATGTCTATATTTGTGCATAGATTATCTGTGTGGGGTTTTGTCTGTATTCATTAGAGTATTTTGCATGTTTGTTCCTAAGCTTGTACTTGTATGGCAGAATGTTTAGATTTGTGCGGCTTTTTTTCGTATGTGTGTGTTGCAGGGGCTCTGGTACCTGATAAGCCAAAACATTGGCCACACACCGAATTAGTAATGTGGCTGATTCTGGTTAAAGGAACACGTGTTAAACTTTGGGATATATTAGATGTCAAGCGAACAGTCGGTTCTCGTAGTGGATGTGTTGGATGTGGGAGAAACGTTCAGGAATAAAGACCTGAGGCTCTTTAACAAAGGACAAATCGTCTCCTAAACAAGCAAGGCTTGTGTTGTACCTGCTGACCGTACAGCACCCCCTGCTGAGTATGGGGACTGCCTGGAGTGCGGGTCAGTGAGTCAGAACTGGAGTTTGGATCTGGTCTGGCGAGTACTTTTCTAGTTTTAATCATGTGCACAGTCGGGCCCGTTTATTACGAACGGTGCAGGAAAGCCGAGTTATTTAGTGTGAATACGTGATTTGTATCAGAGCTTAATAGTTTACGGCGCCCTCTAGTGGTCGAATAAAGAGCTGTTGCTGCTATGATTATTGGACTCCCAAAGCTCCCTCCGTTTTGGTCATGTTTTCTTGTTGCTTCATTGAAATGTGTCACTCATTCACGGCAGAGACTCAACGGTCGCAGGCAGTCCGAGCTCCCGTCTTACGTCTCCATCCCTTCAAAACAAGTCACCCGTGTCCTTGTCCAGGCTCTCGCTCCAAAATGGGCAGAGTGACACGGCAAAGCTCGCAAACAAGTTTGAGGAGGGGCAAGACGTTCTAGCTCGCTGGTCCGATGGCCTGTTTTACCTGGGGACAATCACAAAGGTTAGACTCGTCATCCTCGTGGATTAAAAACATGATGCCTCTACCACGTGCACGTCTTTAGCATTGTTTGTTTTTTGGAATTCTGTACACATCTCTATTTATATAATCAAGGATATGATGTTATCTGATAACACTTTATTTAAAAAGAATGCAGAGTGCATACAGAATGTGTTTGTATCTTGAGTAATTTGAAGTTCAGATAAAAAAAAAAAATCTTTTTATTACAAAATAAAATGATTTATTACACACCGGTTGCTTGGCTCTCTAAATATAATAAAGGTTTACCACTGCTGGCAACATTTGTATGAATGATCTAACAATAAATGTCTTTTGGATTTAAACTGACTGTAATTTGTTTTTGTGCTACAGATAAATAAACAGAAGCACTGCTGTTTTGTGGTTTTTGAGGATCAGTCTAAATCTTGGGTTCTTTGGAAGGACATTCAGACAGGTAAGAGCGCGCTGATGATGTTAAACGTTGTATACGACTGGCTGTTCAAGGGCTGCTCGGTGGCAGTGAGATTTGAGACATTGGCTCAAGTGCCTGATTTAGGCAGGGTCATGCGACAGAGCCAGCAGAGGCTCACAACTCAGTCATGGCCTGGAGCACCAGCGTTTTGGTCCAGAGCTCAAGCTCGTCCCCGTACACCAGAGGCGAGCTTGCAGGCCGCAGGTGAAGTTTTAGAACTGGGGCTAGCTAGAAAAGCAGAAGCCTTAAACTCGGACTTGCATGCCACAAGGGCGTTAGGATTGTTCAGAGGTTCAGGACTCCTATAAACAATCCGAAACCTCATCTGATTAAACAGCAAATTGTAATTCCTCATATTTACCTTTAAGTGATGCTTATTTTGTGACGGCTCTAGTGAGTGTCGTGACTAGTGATGGGCCGATCCATATTCTACTGCCAATACAGGAGATTTGTTTTAACTTTAACATTTAGCTTTTTGGTGTTTATACTGTGTTTAAGGTTACAGCATGCTGTCTTGCTTTTCGTAATTCGCAGGCAAAGTCTAAACACACAATGTTTTGTTAAATGTTAAACCAACAGATAATATTCTAATGCACACAACAATTAGAAATACCCTGTCATTTTTGTTCAGACTGAAGTTGCCACGTGCTCATGGTAAGATGTGGATTGGAATATGAATCGGGATCAATAAGAGGATCATCCGATATCCGTTGCGTAAATCACGTCAATATCAATATCTGACCTGATATTGGATCAGATCAGGCTCATCTCTAGTAGGGAGATATTTTAATATACATTTTAATATTTGAAACACCAATAAGAATTGATTTTTATATTAGTCTTGACCTCACACCTGAAGTTCTGGACTCATTCTGGAGCTTGTATGTTGCTGGTAAGACTTGTGACTGTGGTGTCAGAGGCTCGATGGTTGGTATTTTTCTCACGCACCAGAGGTCAGGCTTCCTCTCACAGTCCAAAGGCATGCAGTGTTCTACTTCAGTATGTATATATGACTAGTCTTGATATAATCTTGTGTGCATTACTGAAATGGCCTCTGATGGTGATAGCGATGTTAAATAATTCAAATAAATAAACAAACTTGGGATTTAGGCATTAAAGTCTCAGCCTCGCACAACAGGCTCGGGCTTAGCCTCACATACCGGAGTCGCGATACTTGGGCTTGTGTGTTGAGGTTTGACCCTGCTGTCAGACTCTTGCAACTCAATCTTGGCCTCACAAACCAGAGGTTCATGATTTGTGTCTGGTTCCTATAAACAATCCAATAACATCATCTGATTAAGCTACAAACTGGAATTGTCTTGGTCCTCCCAAGGTTTCTTCCTTCTCTATTCAGGGAGTTTTTCCTTTCCACTATCGCCCTAGGCTATCCGAGTACGGATTTACATATTTTATAAAATTGTATTCTCATGACAGGTGATATGCTTTGTTGTTTTTCACATTGAGGATACCATCAGTGCTTAGATCTTCAGTTATCGTTATAGAGTGTAATGAGTCCTCTAATTGTATCACGTAATGGGGTATGGTATAATATTTTAATAGTTGTTTATAAAAAAAAAAGTCTTTACCATTGCTTTTGTCTACGAATGAGTGCAGCGTTTTACGAGGCTCCTTTACGTCACTGTTCAGTAAAACAAGTCTGCACGATAATGTCGCTTTAAAAAGCACTGTGATTAAATTCATCACACACAAGCTGCTTTGTCGTGCCCCTGTTATTAGATAGGACTTTGGGTTGTTACACCACTAATTATTTGCAGAAAACAGCTTATCTTGATGGAGCGCAGCTTCAGAGAGGCGTACAGATGCGGTCTGAGACACGAAACTAAACCAGGGATGATCTCACAATGTGGTGCAATAAACACACCTGCATCACATTTTGTCTTCCTACCACTAAACGCTTTCATCCTTCTGAAACTCAGAACTCTGTTTAAACTGGGACCAAACTGGGGTTTTCCACGGTGTTTAAATGTTGTATCATGATATATAAAGACATTTTTACGATTTTTTAAGATACACAGGATACATCAGTAGTGACAGATTCCACCATTGTAATTGGCCCAATGTTTTTAAAAAAGATTTTTTATTCAGAACATGCTGTACGTTTTTCAGTTAAACCAGGACTAATTGCACTTTATAACCAACCGTGCAGTTGGTCAGTGGTCATTAAGCACTGACGATATGCTCAGAAAAGCACATCACCTAGCACAATGACAAAACTGAGCTTAATACGATCCAATATCATCATGTTGCCCAGGTCTCAGATGAAGTGCATGTGACGGCGGCTTTAACATTTTGGTTCTGTGTTTTACAGGGGACAGTGGAGGGGAAATGCTTTGCTCCATATGCCAGAATGAAAGCTCAGAACCACCCAATGAAATGGTCATCTGCGACAAATGTGGACAAGGTACAGTACAGTTTACAGGCCCAGGCAGCTCAGGGCGCAAGACGAGAAGCCAATCCATCATAGGGCACACACACTAAGGGCCATCAATTAACCTAATACGCATGTCTTTGGACTGTGGGTAAACCCACGCAGACACAGGAAGGACCCAGGCAGCTCCAGAACGCTATCTAGCTGGGCTGAGTCCGTGTAATAGGATAACATTGTGGTTGTGTGTGCTCGTACTGTTCAGGCTTATGTTTATCTTTCTTCTTAAAGTAAACCAATGAACGCAATGAAGCAGTGTAACTTTAAAGGATTTGATTAAAACGGCTGACAAAGAACTGTTTGCGTTCCGCTTTGCACAGTCTGTTTGCTTACCGTGTGTGGGTTGTGCTAACTGTAACCGTTTCTTTATATTCTGCTCTCATGTCCACATGAACCATCCTTGTGAGTTTCTGGTGGAGACCGATGCCCTATTGGGATTGAATTTGTTTGTCAGGGGGTGTCCGTCTTAATATTTACGCTTCCACTTCTGAAGTCTATGCCACTGCTAGACACATTCATGACACTAATCCAAATTAAAAACCTACCTTTTTGCTCAGCACTACTCCTCTGCTAATACTTTTTTCCAATTATTATTTATTTATTGTTTTTCCTCACCTTTTTCTTTCCCCTTGCTTCTGTTCTGTTCTGTTCTAACGCGACTTTGGATACTATATAAGTATTCAAGGTGCTATATAAATGGATCTTTTTGATTATTTCCTGTTCAGTGAGGGACGCTCATGCTATGTGACTGTAGCAATGTTGGAATCATAATAAAACATATCTTGACAGAATTCTCGTTCAAATAAACCTTGAACCAGAATGATAACTTAACTAATAACTCAATGCAGTTTCTGAACTGTAGAAGACAGTGTGTGTGTGTATATGTGTATATGTATATGTGTGTGTGTGTGTGTGTGTATATATATATATATATATATATGTGTGTATGTGTGTATGTGTGTATGTGTGTATGTGTGTATGTGTGTATATGTGTATATGTGTGTTTGTGTGTGTGTGTGTGTGTGTGTGTGTCTGTCTGTCTTGGTTTACTCTGGGTTTTCTCCCACAGTCCAAAGACACTTAAGTCAGTGAGTTACTCTAAATTGGCATCGCTTCTGTATAAACAAACCAAC
Organism: Parotocinclus spilosoma; assembly: GCA_033117975.1. NCBI lineage: Eukaryota > Metazoa > Chordata > Actinopteri > Siluriformes > Loricariidae > Parotocinclus > Parotocinclus spilosoma. The sequence goes on along the minus strand of JAVSBV010080115.1, from coordinate 18,117 downwards.
CAAACAAAGCTTTGTTTTTAAGATTATAGCACTTTCAAAGACATATAAACAGATGAAGAATATTTTATGTTATGAGACGATGCTGTTATGAGAATGGCATGACTGCAGAGCATGATGTTGAAACATACACGTGACAAAGTTGCTTCCAGTTAAGTGCCCAGACGCATTTGGCGTGAAATCACCTAATTTCTAAAAAGCTTGAAGCATATTAAAGTAGTAAATTAACAAATGAATTCAAGGTCAGGTTAACTGTCATTTTCTTAGAGGAGTGACCCTGTGTAATCTGGTGTATTAAACGTCTGCATTAATACACACTGTTCTTGATTTCATAGGATATCATCAGCTGTGCCACGCCCCCGTAATCGATGATCGTGTGATCGCCTCTGATGATAAATGGCTCTGCAGACAGTGTGTGTTTGCAACAACAACAAAGGTTTGCCGAAAGATTGTCGTCTTTCTGTTTGTGGGTTTTTATTTTAATTTTTTTTATATATTTCTTTTTAATTTGGTCACAGCGTGGCTCACACTTTTACAGTACCAGTCAAAAGTTTGGATGCCTGCTATTGCTTTGAGGCAATTAAGCAAAACAAATGAACTATTTTCTGTATTATCAACTATATCTATTACAGCTTGATTTCTAAGGTAAAGACTTTAATATGATTGTCTTTAATACAGGCCACGTGGTTTTCCATTTGAGGTTTTGCAGTAGCGAAATTCCTAACAGTCTTTTTTAACTTTACTAGTTACTAAGCTGTTACTTTCAGATCAGTCGAAATGATTGGTTTAATTGAATTTGATTAATTCAATGTGCTGTATTCATTGTTTAAAAATCAATAAGGTTTAGTGTAACAATGTAAATAATCGTCCTTTGTATTTATGTAAGAACATTTTTTTTGTTATTAAAGATCCTTTCAATAAAAATGGCTATACAAAAGAGTAATATCTGATTTTCTGTAGGCGTCTCCAAACTTATGGTGGGTACTGTAAATACTGTGCTCTGCAAAAGTCTTAGGCCAACCTTAGATTTATTATCTTATCAATGGTATAATGACAGTATGTAACGTTGGCCAAACATTTCTAACTGGGATTTATCATCTTTTTCACTGATCTTTCATTCGTTCCTTTGTAAGCTTTAGCACATCTTTGCCTTTTCACCCTGTTCCCTTTCTGTAAAAGTGCATACTTGGGTGCTCATTTTCTGTATTTTCTCAATATTTTTTTTGTAAATTGAGCAAGAAACAATGATTTATTGTTTATATAGTGCCCCTAATATCATTGCTAAAGCAACAGTAGGACAAACAAGTTCAAACAAGTACTGAGCAAGCGATGAGAGCTGAGGGAACATTTTTTTGTAGTCATAATGAGTGCTGAGATGGCTAAGAATCGATTTTAAACTCGATCTCATAAATGCAGCCTCTTACAGGAATTAGTTATCTGCTTTTGCTGATCTAGGTTTGAATAACTGTTAAAAGCATGCCGTTTCACAAATCATGGAGAGGAGGCGTTATTTTAAACTCTACACGATCGCCAGTGCTTTCTGGCCAATGCAGATTTTTTTCTACATAAGAAGTATAAATGACAGCATACAGAAGAATTTTTGTTTACCTTAGCGTTTAGGCTCATGTTATGGCTGTGGTTATTGGCGATCAGTTAAATTTAGATTATGGTGACCGAATGATGGATTGCTGCGTGTGTTTTTGTGTGTGTGTGTGTGTTTGTGTTGTCCTAACGTCAGAGAGGTGGTGCACTGAAGAATGGGCCAAACGCCAAAGCTCTACAGGAGATGAAGCAGTCTCTGCCCTATTCCCTGGAAGAGCTGGTGTGGGACCAGGGTCACAAAACCAACATCCAGCAGTGCTACTGCTACTGTGGCGGCCCTGGAGAGTGAGTACAGTCCGTATAAAACACACTGGTCTTTCTTAGATCATTCTATAACACTTAACCTCAGTGCTCACACGAAGCTCTAGCTAAGACTTTAGCTCTTTCTTTAGATGGTTCCTGAAAATGCTCCAGTGTAACCGATGTAAGCAGTGGTTCCATGAAGCGTGTATCCAGTGCTTACAAAGGCCCATGCTTAATGGAGACAGGTAAAGATCACCCCAATGTATTGAATGACTCATAATGACACACTTTGGCTTGTTTGTTCTTCCTGCTATGTAAACGCAATGGAACCTGGTATTTATTGTCTCTGACACTCTCCTTAGATCATTTAATTAAGGGTGTGTCTACTAAGTAGGTAGTTAAGCTCTATAATCATCAATCTCAAACGGTTAAGTAGTAATCCTAAAACAACACGCTGCTTTTATACCTTAGGTGAGGTGGAGGCTAAGTGTTGGAGGTGCCTTACTGTTTTTGTTTTTCTTATTACTGATATGCTTATTAGATCAGTACTATGACATTTACTTTTATGGCATTTACCAAACGCCCTTATCTAGAGCGTCTTAGTCAATTCAAGCTATGGTGGGTTATACTGTGGCAGCTTGGCAGAGGTGGGATTTGAACCTTCGTCCATCTGGTTTAAAGTCCAGTACCTTAACCGCTATTCTACCACAGTCACCACGGAAGTTTTTATTCTCTTGAAACTCTGTTCACAAATCGATTTATATCTAAAGTTAAATCTCAATCAGTTACATCTAAATGAATCAGCAAAGTTAATAAAGTGAGGTTAAGTACATCGAGGCATAGTGACTTAGACCAGTGTGACTGGAGACTCAGGACTTGGACCCATAATACCAGGGACTGGCTACTCCAATCTGCAGGCATGGGGACATGAGATTCTAAACCTGGATTGCAGGGACGGGGGTTTTAAGACCCAGATCTGTAGACATGGGGACTTGGGACTTAAGAATAATCTGCTGGCGAATGGATTTCGGTGGTCCGAGTCTCTCTGGGTCACAGGCCATCATGACTTAAGACCTGGATCCAAAGACTAGGATCTGCAGACACAAGGACTCAACTGATCTACAGGTACGGAGCAATCAAGACTCAAATCCACAAGCAGGGAGGACTCAGATCTGCTGCATGGGAGAATCAAGGCCAGGTTCTATAGTCATGAGACCTGGATCTGCAGCACAGGGGTTCAAAGTTCAACCTGGATCCATAGACATGTGGAGTCGTAACCCATATCCTCAGGCACCAGGACTTAAGTCATGGATACATGTTTTAAATAATTACCAGGGACTCAGCTTGACTCTGGCTAAAGACCCTGTTTTAGACATGAAGCAACTTGAAGAAGAAGAAGAAAAAGACAAAACAATGCTGAGGTAGACACAGCTAATGTTCAGTGATCACTACAATACATCTACTTATGTTTGTATTCGTCTTTACACCCTCATTAGCCAAAATATCTTAGGAAAAAAGTAGATACTAAGTGTAGAGTTTTCCAAAGAAAAATTGACAGCTTCCTATTTATTCAGAGGTGAGTGGGAAACCTGTGTGCTTGGTGTGTATGCAACACGAGTCAGGGTGTTTAAGGAATATAATATTCAGCGCCACTATGAGACAGCCTGCAAGGAAAACTAAGACAGGAAAAAATAAATGAGTTGCTGGTGGGTCTGAAGTAACAGCATAAAAATAATTCCTAAATCTTGATAAGCTGATTTAATCTTAATGTGCAATAGGCTAATATATTTTTCAGTTCTAAATACCCGTGACTTAAAATGTTGTGCCTACAAACACTGTGATCAGTTGTAATGCACACATGTATCGGTAAATGACAAACTGAAGCAAATTGCACGTTTTTCTTGATAAAACTGATAAAAGTTGTTCTTAACATGTTTTGTAAAAGGATAGTTGACAAGAACAAAGTGTAAGACATGAATTTATTGTTATTTATAGCTATGATGAGCTGTGCTATTATTTTAATGGTCTGGCCACTCTGCATCAAATTAGGCTCTATGCGGCCCCTGGACTAAAATGAGTTAGACACCCCTGCCCTAAACCATCTTCACTTTTTAATATGAATGCAACTATGCATTGCCTGTCTAATTGGCATTTTGTTTTAAACCTTATGTTTCTAGTAATTTATTTGAATTGCAAGAGAATAAAGTTTTATTGTTGAAAAAGATAAAACAAACGTTAATTTTTTTACACTACATAAATCAAAAGGAATGTTTGCCAAATGTAATGGTCAGTATTTACATTTAGAAAATCGAATCGTGAACTCAGTATTGTGAATCGTTACATTCTTAGTTTTTAATGCCACACCTTTTGTGGTTTGCTGTTCTTCTTTTTCTCTTCCTGTAGATTTTATCAGTTCATATGTTCCGTTTGCAGTAGTGGACCAGAGTACCTCAAACGCCTCCCTCTGAGATGGTGAGTTTCAGTACATGTACTCCAGAGGGGTGTAGCTACCCCAATTTAACCCCGTGGTGCTCTATGTGGTCATTGTTTCCCCAGGGTTGACGTGGCGCACCTGAGCCTCTACAACCTGAGTGTGATTCACAAAAAGAAATACTTTGATTCCGAACTGGAACTCATGGCTTTCATTAATGACAGCTGGGAGCGCTTACAGCTGAACGAGGTACGACAGGTCATGCTGTAGCAGATCTTAACCAGATGAAGCTCCACATCGTCTGACTTGTTCTGTTTCCTGTCCAGTTGGCAGATACCCCTAAATCCGAGCGCTATGAAAGAATCCTGGAAGCACTTAACAGCAACCCTACCATGTAAGTCTGCTTTCATATTGAGCTTGCCGGGGCAGGCCTGCTCTCCTAGGTGTTCACGTTCCCCTTTGCCCCATTGGATCTCAGGTTCATGTCTGGGAAGGAAATAAAGAAAAAGAAGCACCTGTTCGGCTTACGGATCCGTTTCCCTCCAGCCCCACTGAACGCAGAGCCCCCATCAGACAGGGAGCAAGAAAGAGCTTTTCATGAGATAAAGATTAAGGGAAGGAAGTCCATGAAATCCCCCCTCCCATCCAGGTAATGTTCTCTTGTTTGTAGGGGCATACCGAGGCGGTTTCACTCCGGAGATAATGATTTTTCGTGACACAAGGAATCATGGTTAGAGATGTTTGAAGGAGATCGATAATCAGTATAAATTGAAATGCATAATTATTTCATTTAATGGACTGTGGTGGGTTATCAGCAAAGGTATTGGGCTTTGGACCAGAAGTTTGTGTTCAAATCCCATCTCTGATTAGTTGAGCATTATTTCAAACGGGCTGTAGAAATATCTTAGCATTTATTGAGCAAGTCTGGGTTGACAGTGACAATGAAACACCCTGCAGCTTGGACTGATGGGAAATTAAATGGCAAAAATGATTCCATAGCTGATATTCGTCTTCCTGGTAAAACTTTGTATTTATTTATTTTGATTGTGAAAAATGTGGGTTTTTTTGCAGCATGGCCTCTAATGGTGTGGTGAAGAAAGGGAAAAGGAAAAAACATCGCACACACTCATTAGAGACGCTGGCAAAGCTGAGACGATCAGAAGAGCTTTTGGCACAGGTGGCCCTGTTTTAAAGATCAGCTTTGGGTTCAGCCGATAAGTGATTAACTATACATTTTTTTTTGTTGATGAAATGCTAAAATGTTATTTCTGCACCCTTCGCGTTTCAAACTTAAGAATCACATGAGGTTCCCAGCAGCAGAAAGCAACTTGTTGCATGTGACTGATAAGAGGTAGGCCTGCTCATTTAAACTTGGTGAATTGCTGCGCTGTAATGTTTGCTAAGGCCAGACTTTTTTTAATTGCTTGTTCCTCGGCTGTCCCTACTTAAGAATCTACTGAGGAGGGAGGAAAGAAATAAAAATATCTTTATTTTTCAGCACTTTTTAGTTTCTCAAGGACTATGTGGAATCAATACAAGAAAGGAGGAAGAAATTAAAATACATTTTTATTTAAAAATAAAATGTTTAATCTACAATTACAGTGAATCTGGAAAAAAATGGATTTACAGAACAATACCGTTGGCTCTGCGGCTGATCCGCGAAATAAATATATATTTTATTTTATTTATTTATTTATTTATTTTGTATTCTTCAAATATGATCGTTGGCGTATCCATGAAACAAGCAATAAAAAAAGTCTGGCCTAAGCTGCAGAATGTATTGTACCAGTGTTCTTGTTTACTAACCAGTGTCAAAACTGAGAAGTCTGTGCCATCGTCGAGTACCTCAGATGTCGAATCCATTAGTGCCACCACTATGAGTGAAACTACCTCAACCAGCATATCCAGGTATTTAGATCTGAATCTACAAACCTCACGTGTTCTGTATGGACAAAACTAATGGGACACTGCCACATTATACCTACTTTTCTGACATCCTGTTCTAAATAGTCATTAATACGGAGCAGCTATAAGAGCATCCACTCGTCTGGGAAGGCTTTGTACAGGATTTTGGACTGTATTTGTGGGGATTGATGCCCGGTCATCAAGAAGAGCCTTTGTTAGGTCAGATACTGATCTAAAAAAATATTGTACGAGAGAGCCTGGCTCACAATCTCTGTTCATCCTAAAGGTGTTTGATTGGGTTCTATCTGGGAAGGCAGAAATTTCACCAAGCAATTTGTAAATGTGCCATCCTATACCGAATTCAGTCACCTCCAATCTTTCACAAATGTTTATAAGGGCAGAAGAGCAGCTTTTTTATTAAAGCGTTTTAATAAACCTGTGGTAACTAGATTGAATATAACACCTAAAGTAATTGATTTAAGGTGTCCCAATACTTTTGTCCACTTAGTGTACAAAACTTTTGTTTAGTAGCTGAGCAAATACTGGCTTTAAACCACACAAATAATTCAATATCAAGCAAAATTATGATGTAGTATAAAATTATAAATAATCGTGATCCAGCTGAAATAACTGGCCCCCACTGCCGTTTATCACGTTTTTATTTTTTATCCAACACAGTCTGAGCAGCTCCAGCAGGGCTCCTGTACTTCAACCCCCAGTGAAGAGAGGGCGAGGGCGACCGAGGCGAGCCCTGCAGCCTCCTAACCCTGAGATCCCGCCGCCTGCCCCGCCCGAGCCTGCTCCACTTTCACGTTTCCCCCCTGCGTCCTTCACACAGCTCAGCCTCCTCCGAAGCTCCATCAGCAGCTACTTCGGTGCCGCCGGCCGCATGGAGTGTGGGGAGAAGTACCGCGTCCTGGCACGGCGTGTCACAGAAGATGGCAAAGTGCAGTATCTGGTGGAGTGGGAGGGCGTCACTGCGTCGTGAGCTCAAACTGGTGTCTCTGCATGTTTCAGAACCTTGCTTTCTAACCTTTGGTACGTCAAGGTAGTGGAGGGAGCTCGCCCTTCATTTTCAAACAGGTAAGAGCAGCTGGTCGGTGGAATATAAACGGTTGACGGAGCGACCAAACGGCCAGAGAGATTGGAATTTGCGTTCCCACCTGCCATGTAGATTGTAGAATGTCACACGGCTGTACTTCAGAAGCACAACTGGAAGCAGACAGCAGTGTTACTGTGATCTCATGCTGTTTTTACCATGGGTTTATCAGCTTCCTCTCACCATTAGCTGGTTGCTATTTTAAGCTACGTCACTAAACTGGGAACGGTTTTGGAGGTCCTATAACGAGGTAGAGACATTACCATAAGAGGTAATGGATGTAGCGCTCACGTTACCCAAACGTTTAATATCCTAACCCTTTCTAGGAACGAGATGCAATCAGATCAGCCAAAACATTACAATCCTTCACTTATATTTTTAATGAATTCATCCATTTAATACGCAGTGCAGTTGGATGCATTTTTTAACGTAGCATGACCTTCACACCAAATGCTTTTTGTTAGTTTTTTGCGTTTTTTTGTTGTTGTTTTTTTCTTTCCCCTCTTTTTTGGGCCCAATACCTCAACTTTCTGTCCAGTTTTGCTTTCTTTAACTCTTTTTTTTTTTTAATGTGTTGGAGATTTCGTGGTCTTTTTCACCCCATCAACTACAAAACAATGTAGATGACTACAGCAAGCTCTAGTTTGTGTTTTAGGGTCATGAGGAGACTAGAATGCTCTTGGATAAACACTAAAACGGTCACTGGGAGCTTTATCATCATTCTCCAGCCTTTCAGCTTTATTCCACTAGAGTTTCTTTAATATCCATGTATTTATAATCAGCCTGTTAGTTGTTCTATAAGCTCAGGATGAGTTGTTTTGCCGGGCAACCGAACACTGATTGGTTAGCACTTACCCAGGTCTCGTTGGACAGGATCACCTTCCATTGCTTTAAGGTCCGTTTGACACCGTATTTGAAGGTTGATGGGGTTTAGCATGGTGCTTTGGATGTCGCTGGTTGGTGGTTTGTCCTTCCTTTGACCCTGTTGGTTGGTACTTGTTTTGGCTCCTGTCTTTTCTCTTTTCCCAAGTCCAGTAAGAGACTAATTACTAATTAGCGTTATTCATTATTTGGTCGTTGTATCGTTGTAATTTTTGGGCTGATCTTGTTTGTAATCAAAAAAATTTATTAAAAAAAAATTAAAAAATAACCTGGAAAAAAACTAGAGACCACTCTGTTTTCTAAAAGTCAACGTATCAGCAGTTCCATTACAATATCTGATCATTACTTGTAGTACAAAACACTAGAAAGCTGTGATGTAAATATTGATTTCTAAACTTAGGATTTGTTTTGATTCAAAATGAATATAAACTCGTTTTCTTTCTATTATTAATTAAAGGCTGTTGTTATTTTGACCTATAGTCATTTACAGTGAATAAACGTTCTTGTTATTGCTACAATTAAATATGATTTAGATTTTTGTCCATAACTTGTAGAAACAAAAATGTTCCACTTGGAGAACTGACAAATGATAAAATTGGAGATCATTTTGTAGTGGCCTCTTAACTTTTCCTGAGCTCAATGTACCTGTATAATCTGTTACCTTTTGAAAAAATTAGTCATTTTATCTTGTTTGCTGCATCACAACAAAACACTTGCACTGTTTAAGTATGGACCCTGTTTAAACCCTTTAAACAGCTTCATCTTTTTATTTGTTCGTTTAGATTTAAGGTCATAGTGCCTTCTGGGTAAGGTGTCTACAGTGTGGGCTGTCCCTCCTTCCATAAACTTCCTGAAATGTGATTTAAGGTACAAAATGGTTTTTCCAAAGTTAGGTGTGGTGAGGGGATGTTGATGAGTCAAGATAAAGTCTAGATAAAGGGCTGTTTGAAGTTAAACCTGTATGGGACCCACTGTTAATTGTTCCAGGGGTGCTGCTGACGTGCAGGTAGCCAAAAGTAAACCGATGCTGTATGCTGCTGCAGAATGAGGTCGAATGAGATTTGTTTTTTCCTTTCTTTTCTCCGTTTTCTAGTTTTCTTTTCCACTGAGCCTGAGAGAACCGTTTATTGGTAGGGCACTTTTGTTTTTTACCTTTATAAAGTTGGGTTTGAGCTTGATTGCACATTAATCCTGTTCATCCAGTGTTGTTGCCATTTGCAACATGAACCAGACGTTCCTAAAGGCTGATTGTTAGATTTTTTTTTATGTATTAATCCATCCATGAAAGGTGCACAGGAAATTTCCACAGGTCCGCTAAAACCTGCTCAGTTTTGAAAGTTCCTTCTGTGCTTAGGACAAAGGTGTTACTTTCTGAAATCACAGAATCAAACTATAGACAGCGAGCACGTCTTAGCAAACATAAGAGGAAACGTATTATTTTGGCTGAACTGTTTTAAGCTATTCACAGCATTAATTGTGTAGTAAACCTGAACGTTTATTTTATTTTTATTTTGTTAAAATGAAATTATATTATTATGCAAGTACTGGACAGTGTATTTAATCAGTTAGAAAATGACATTTATGAGATTTCTGTAAACTTTTAATCCAGTTTTAACCCTGCTTACCCTGGTCACAGGCACTAGGGGGGTACCTGGAGCCTTTCCCCTCACGCGTGTCCCAGCGAGCGCTTTGAGATTTTCTTTATTTGAGTATTTAAAAGATTTTGCCAATTCAGTAAGTTGTGATTCATTCATCCCTTTAACCAATTTTGTGTTTAAAAAAAACCTGATTGTCGTCAAACGTATTTTTAATGTAAAATATGCACACACACAGAAGCGCATAGATCCTCATTTTGGAGGAACTTTGGCTTTGCTGTTCTTTAGTCTCTCTTTAGCTTGGTTTTCATCCTATGCAATTCATCTGGGCGACACTTTGGGTTGTGTTTCTCTTTTTTCCGCGTCATGTTACACCGGACAACAGTTTGAGTGAAGTTTTGATAGACTGAGGTCAGCTGAACCCAAAAATCATTTCAGATTTGCTGGATTAAGTATGGATTTGGCAAAACTTTCAAAATGAACCTTATGAATTCCCTGAGCAGGTCATTTAATTCTGACATATGGATTAGTCTCGTTTTCCAGATCCTCTTTATGCCCTGGCTATCTGTCTCTGATGGCTTTGTCACCGGCAAACTGCATGCATCATGTAGCACTAATCTCATGGCTGAATCCTTCTGTTCTCACCAAAACATCAGGACTACGACTGCCTTCTGAGTAGTTCTGAGCCGAGTCTGAGTTTACAACAAATGTATGGAACCCAGACTCTGTCACCGTCACCGATTTTTCCACCTGAAGTAGATCTGATGAGCTTTCTTAATAACTGCAGTCACGGTGCGCCTGAGCCATAAGAGTATTTTCACCATAGAGGAACAAAACATACGGCAGCTGATTGTTCAGCATTTCTGCTGAAGACTAAATCTTAAGTACGAACCCCAAACCTCTGCCTGAATATCGTACGTCCAACCGGCACTTGTAAATGTGAGCAAACTTTCTAGCCTCTAGCTTTCTGTCAGCATTGAACCGGGCTAAATCAGCTTGCTTCCTTAGATATGTTGGGCAAGTAAAGACAATTTTATCTACAAATCGGTAATCTGAAAAATTAGATTTTTGTGATCAGCGCCCGTGTTGTCTGCTTCACGTAAACACAAGAGCAATATTTCTTTTACAAATGTCTCAGGCTTTTTGAGAAACCTCTGTGCTATTTATTTCTGTTGTTTAAAGTGTACGCCACCCCAAAGTTAGTTATTCCCTCAGTTTTTAGTTTATCAGAGTTTATTCCATCAGCCAAACATCAGGATTGCATTGGACACCAAAAAAAGCATGTGCTGATGTTAAACTTCCTTCAGCCTTTATCATGGCATTTTGCTTAGAAATATTTTGACATGCAAACCCACAGATTCTTCTCGTGGACCCATAGTGCAGTCTAGGGAGCGTGAGTTAGTCTTTGTGCAAGCGGGATCTCTAGAACTTCCAAACACCAGTTGCCATAAATCTTTCTGTGTAAAAAAAAAAAAAAAAAAAAATGAAATAAATAAAGAAATTTGTTCTGCTTTTTTAATTGAATAAACTCATCAGGAGCCCAACAATGCTGCCTATTGAACAATATCATATTTAGATGAGCATCTGCTGTGTCACGAGCATTTCATTGACATATGCCTAGCTGAAATTTCTAGCATTAAATTTGGGTAATTCGTTCTTTTGTAAATGGCTAAAATTCAGATTGTTTTCCTAAAGCATTTCCTGTGTTCATATTTTATATCTAACCACTCGGCTCTGAGCGCTGATTTTGGATCTCTGCGCTAATACCTCATTTATTTGATATCTTATATCTTAAGTCAAATGTATGAAACGTTTCTCACTTGGTGTAGCAGTACTGGAACCAAGCAGCTTTTGTTCTTTGTTGTTGTGTTTTTTTTTTATATGGCTTTGAGCAGGCTTCTGTAGCCAAAGAATAAAATCTGTCAAAATGTGGTGTTGGTGTTTGCATCTTTTTCCCGTCCATCTCAGTGACGCTTGCCTTCCATGGTATAAAAATTACATTGAAATATTGTAATACTGATAGTCAAAGTGGAACTTAAATACTACTGTTTGTTTGTTTGCTCTGTTTTGCTGGAGGTATTATTGTGCAGCTTTCTTTTTTTTTTTTTTTTTAAAGAAAATAAACAAGGTCTAATAGGGGATGGGAGCCTTATCACTTAACGTAAAGTGGCACAAATGTTTATTTTAATGGCACAAACCAGCATTAAGATCTTAAACTATGTCGGTGTGCTTTTGTCTCTGAGAATGGCTGCATAATGTTGGGGGTAATAAAATGGGATGTACAATATCACTACCATGTATTAAAGTCTGTGCAGGTAAATGTGGCCAAAATCAGATCGTTTCCCTTCGTATGTGACCGGTTTTGTTTCTTTAGTGTACCAGCCCCCAGGCTCTTTCAGATGTTGATAAATGCCCGTTCTTGTGTTTCTGGTTTCAGGTTCCCAACTTTGGGACAGTAAACCATTTACCACTACTTGTTGTTACTTCTCACATCACTTAAAATGTTTTGGCAAGAAGCAAAGTGTTAGAAGTTTTATTTTCTACTGGGTGATGGTTCATCCTAGATGCCTCTGAGTCCAGTGAAGTGGGTGGAGCTTCTGGACATGGTTAAGATGAGGCTTTTTTTCTGTACAGTAAAGTTTTAAGTGGTATTTGTGAATGTAACTGTGTTGTAGAGTTTGATAAAGGTTAGATAAAGTAATCCCTTATGAGCTATTGATCAATGACGGTTCTTGGTGCAGTGCCGTCTGAGGGAGCAAATAGAGATCACCCCTTGGGCTTTTTAGGACTGAAATTCCTCCAGGTTCTAAATTGGTTAATGATATTATTGTGGTAGACACATTTGGATTTCACTCCAGAATGCCCTGGGCTCTGATTGGAGAACAGGGTACCACAAAGCAGGAGGGTTCAAGAGTTTAGCGGGAACGGTTATTAGTTTTTCCCGCTCAGAAAGTAGAGTCAGATTTGAGCTTGCTGAAATGGAATAAAAGTTAAGTTGTATCCTGGTCCGTGTCTCCTTTTTATCCGGCTCCTACATTATCACTGTACAGACAGAAATATATAAATCCCTTCCAATCTCTTTTTGAGGACCATTGTTTTTAAACATATCAATCATTTTCTCATACTGGAGATCCTCTGACCATCTGAAACAGTCATGTCGATGTACTTTAACGTTCTAACAGCTTGCACGGAGGTGAACTTGGGTTTCAAAATGCAGTGGCAAGCTTAAACCGGTATAAAGGTAAAAACATAAGCAGTGTGTATGATCCACAAGGGTTTACTATAAGTTTGTTGAAATTTTATCCTTCAGTTTGTTCCCTTAAGTAATTGCGTAACTTCTAATACTGTCAACACGTTTTTAAATAAAACTATACACGGCCTCAATTTTGGTGTGGAAATAGTATTTTCCATACCCGTTACTAGACAAACCCCGCCTTTCCGACTAGGATTGGCTCGTCCGTATGCTCGTGCTGTTAAGTCGCGTTGTTGTTGGACCGTTGTCCCGTCACTCACATTGGTCTTGCAGTATTTGTATTCTCGACGCGCCAACGTTCGCGGCCTACTATGAACCAATCATATTTCGGGATTTCACTATCAGCCAATCAGCTGCGGGAGCAGTGCGTCAGGTTTTGTTTGTATTTCAGCAGAATGCTTAGAGTCGGTAATTCTGCGTAACGTAAGTGATAAGTACATTTAAATAAGTAACATAGCAGTTGCTTAACATTATAAGAGTTAAAAACAGGTCTAAATATGTGTTAAACAAATAAGTAACGTGTTACTTTGTAACAGGTCAGAAGCAGGAAAGGTGGAAATGAGTAACTATGCTAAGCTAGCTGGTTGCCTGACAACCTGTTGACTGTAAAACGGTTAGTTAAACTTTGCCTTTTTTAAATAACGGTTTATGTTATATTTAGTTAGTAGTAGGCTATTGCACTACAAATTATATATTATTGCATTGCAAATAAGGTTCAATTTAGGTTCAAGCTAAAAAAGAGAATATAGCGTACAAGTTGGTATAGTAGCAGCGGTCAGTTTAATTTTAATGCCGCTCAAAAATGAGGGACGTTAACCTGAAGTTCTGAACCTGTTTCTGTTGCAGATCTCAAGCTGATCTCTGCAGCATCAGATCAGGATTGAATGAGCATGTTAGTCGGTCGTGCGAGCTGGTAATGAGAGAGACTGATGTGTAACGCAGAGAGAGAGCTGGTGGGTGATGTGATATCTCTGAGGAATCGTTTATTGATAACGGAGAGGAATCTACAAGTTCTGGGAGAACGGTTAAGGTGAGTGCAGATTTGTATCTGCCTGTTTACGCTGCTTAACGTCCAGTCGCATGTACACACGATAATAATAATCAATAATAATGCATCAGGACTGTGTATACATTCGCTTAATAATCAGACCGTAGTCTAATTTCTGATTAAATGGCCATGTAAACAGCACAATACGATCTAGAAATCTCAAAACCAGAGCCAAATGTTATTTCATTAATCTGATGACTCAGAGCACGTATTCTTGAATTACTAATCCAGCAAGGTTGCCAGGTCCCACTGCTCGTCACAAGTGCACGGGTGTAGGTAAAATGTGACTGGCACAGATTCGGTTATATGAGACTAATCATGCTGGTTTAGACTCATCAGGTGTGTTAGAGCAGCTCAAACTCTGAGACTCTTAACACTCCTCTTTCTTTTAACAGCCAGTCAGAATATGATATTGTTGCCGAGCACAAAGACGGCAGCGGATCCGGCACTTTCCCAGCTCAACTCACAGTAGACGACCTGCAGGAACCCGATGTCGCAAAGCTGCCATCGTACCCAGGAAGCGCGAAGAGATCCAGCACTCCTAAATGCACACTGGCGCACATCTGTGATTACGATTTAAGAGTGAGTGAACGGGTGAATGGCTTTATGTTTATCATGAACACAAACCCTCCTGATAGCTCTGATGGCTTCCTCGTGATGTTCCTTTGAAGCCTGGAGCAAGCATAAACATGGAGAACGAAGCGGCTTGGCTCAGGAGGACGCTCAGCTCTGTCCGGCAGGAGAACTCGTCTCTGGTTGTGGAGAACAGGCAGCTTGTAAGCGATCTGGAGGCCACACAGCTCGAACTAGCCAGCTCAAAGTCCAAGGTACAACCCAAGCTTGGTCCAATTATTGTTAGGTTAAACTAAGGCAAAAGTTTGGGCAACAATGATCTGATGACGATAAACTCTGCAGGTGACAAACGTAAAAATGAACAACAAGAAAACGTTCGGGATTTAACAGACGCTTTTCGTTTGTACACATGACTGCTCAGTCAATGAACAAGTTAGGAAAACACAAATGGGAAATTTGGGGATATTTCAAAATTAATATGAAGAGGATCCCATAAGAACTGCTGGATAATCTGATGCTGTCCATTCCCCATCACTGTCAGTGTGTTGTCACTTTTGACCATACACCCTACTGAACACAATATGGGGGCACTATCGTCCAGTTGGACATGCTTCTGTTGAGTTTACCCCCATGAATATATCACTTAGTACTCAATTATCATAACTGAGTTTGTATCTCATTTGTGTAATCAAACAAAGTTCTTTGACTTTTCATTTGCTTTTGGAATAAATCAATTAAAAATTAAAAACAATGAAGAGTTGAACAAGAAGACAAATAACAAACTGAATGAGATCAAACCATTTATACAAGAAACAAACTACAGCTTTGAAATGGACTATGTCAGACAGCATACACAAGGTTCCACAACGTACACACAAAACTGACCTCACAATTATGAGATATAAGATAAGAATGTAAAAGATGCAATACCACCCTGTCAATAAAGCACATACTAATATGATAAATTAGAATTCCCTTACTTAGCTTTAAAGGAATTCTTTGATCATACGCCACTAAACTATTTGACTCATTCTAAACATTGAAACAATCTAAAAACAAAAACAGTAACCACATCATAGTACGGCAACAATATAGCTACTAAAGTGCTGAGTTGACAAACAAACCTGCCGGGCAAGACAAAATGACGAGGGCTTATTTTTTATATATTTATATTTTCCACCTCATTTTAGCTTTTTTGATATTTGGGTGGGTGGGTGGGGGTGTTGTTTATTTGTTTGTTTTTTTTAAATTATAGACATTTTCTTTTTGGTGGATAGAAAACTCACTTTATTCTCAGTGAGACTCCCCAGTTATTTACAATATTTACAATTTCTATATATCATTTTACAATGGAGCACTATCTTAAAGCAACTTTTCAATATTAGATTATCTTCTAATATCTATGGCGAAGCACAAACTGAGCAAGCCTAGGGTGACAATGACAAGAAAAAACACACTAAATGTTATAAAAAAGAAACCTTAAGAGGACTAAGACTCAAAAAGGGACCCGACCTGCTTGAGTGGTTTAGATGTTTGTGTTATTATGTAAAAGCAGTTAAACACCAAACTTACTAGTCCAAACTTCCGCTCGTTTACCTAAATAGCCCATAATGACCTTGATGTATTAGTGCAGGTTTTTTTGCACACCGCCATGAGACGTTACCTATAGATATTGACATTTACTTATGATTGACGAATGTGTAGCATTTTCTTCTGTATGCCCAGAAGTGGTAGGTCACTATGGGCCAGCCCCTTTCATATTTCATCAGAGGGGGGCACACAAGCCGTTCTAACGAGCAGTTTTAATTGGTTAGTATAGACTAGTTAGTCAGCTGTGTCCTGTAGCAAACAAGAAAACTTTTTCTGATTTTACTTTATTTATGAAAGGAATATTTTTAAATAATATTTGACATGCACTCTTTTGGCTCCCTTGCCCTTAGTTGCATGTGCTAGGCTCATCTATAGGAGCAAAGACCTCCAGCATGTCCATGATGACAGAGCAGGTACTGGACTTGGAGTCTCAGTTGGAAGCTCACGCCAAAGCTCTACGGTAACTACTGTTCTTCCTCTGCTAAAATTGCTCGCTCTAAATGGTCTAGGATATGAAAACGATTTGTTTTTTTCGATAGGGAATCTGAGCTGAAACGTGTCGCCGGTGAGCAGGCTGCACTGCTAACTAACAGACTGGTGGAGAAACTCAAAGAGGAGGTGGATGCAGTGAAATCCGAGCTGACTGACAGAACTCGACAATGGAAGCGGTAATAAAGACAATAGAGTTTCAGGATTTATATAATAAGCACTGGGTTATGGATGTTTCAGTAAACTCTGAGTAAGTGGATTATATTGGCGATGAATTGGTAAATTAAACTTTTGTAACTATAGAACAGCATTTCCTGAAGGAAACACAGTCTGGCTGCGCAGCTAAAGTGGTTTCCAGTTGCTAGGCCCTTGATGGGTATTCTGTATGCAGTTGCAATGATATACCAAGTGATTGCTATGGTGTCAGGTGATTGTGATGTGGTAGCCCATGTGCTTGGTGGGGTGTTGCTATGGTGTTACTACGGTGTGGTCTCCAAGAGGGTTGCTGTACTGTTACTAGGTGGATGCTATGGAATTGCTAAATGGTTACCAGGTGGTTGCTATGGTGTCCCAGGTGGTTACTATTGCATTGCTATGATTGCATAGGTTGCTATTGTGTTGCTAGGTGGTTGCTCTGATGTCCCAAGTTGTTGCTTTAGTATTGTTAGGTGATTTCTATGGTGTTGCTAGAAGGTTGCTATGCAGTTGCTATGACATATTTGATGGTTGCTATGGTGTAGCAGGTGGTTCTAATGCGGTTGCTGTGGTAACCTGTGTGATGGATGAGGTGTTACTAGTGTATATACAGTTTTCACTCGTTTATGGTGGGGGTTACGTTCCAGGACCACCCGCGATAAAAAAAAATCTGTGAAGTAGGGAAGCTATATTTATGTAAGTATTTATACACTATTTTAGCTGTAGAACTTGCAGAACGTTTGGGTGGCATCGTAGGAATGAATGAATTCAATCTATAATGAAACTTTCACAAACAGAAAACACAACATTGCAGATAAAAACTTGTCATGTCGGCAAGTAGCGACTCAGGCGAGCGATGTTCTAGTCTTACTCTTCGTTTTTGGTGTGTATTCATCTGCTGAGTAAATACACTATTTACTGTAACTCGTAATATTTTACGATTTATAACATTAAAAATATAAATTCTAAAAATAAAGGAATATGTTTTATAAATTTTGTGGATTTTTTTATGTACAAGTTCATTAAATACATGCATATCAGTGGCGGATGCTGGTCTTTCAAGGCTCAATTTTGGCCTACATTATAAAATGTGTCGGTTTATTTATACGTAAATTCTACCCTCCGTTCCTTTTTAAGGAAATGATCTGTGACCCTGTCGTACCAACAAGGCGTCTTTTCCAGGGACTTGACTAGTGTCCTCTCAACTCAGAACAG
>JAVSBV010080104.1:2500-10009 GCA_033117975.1 Parotocinclus spilosoma | reverse complement strand
GATTAATTTAATACAATTTGGAATGAGGCTGTAACGTAACAAAATGTGGAAAAAGTAAAGCGCTGTGAATACTTTCCCGATGCACTGTAGCTCATTTCCGATAAAGGACATAATAAAGGACAGATAATAAATTAAGTTTTTTGTGATCTGGGTTTTTGAGTTGCTTTATTCTTGCTATGTATGTAGGTTTGTTGTTTTATGGAGAGGTGCTGATGTCTTCCCTTTATTGCTATTCTGCTATAGTTAGTGCTGCTAGAGTCTCGTGCTACCCTTGGACAGATATGTTCTGTTAGTAGACTGCGTTCTTCACAACAACTGACTACACATCCAGTGCCAGTTTACTTTCGATGTGCTTGATCAGTTTCAGTCCTTATACCGTTACTCAGACCCCATCAGAGGGCAATAATGCTAACTGATCTATACCATACCAGCAACACTTTCCCACTGAGAAACAGGAACTCAAAAACTTTAAATATTCTTTGGTATTTGGTAGACTTTTCTTAATATATATTTTTTTAAATTTTCTTTAATTATAGTCAATATATCATAATATATTTCTTAGTTTTTATTTTGTTCTTTCTTTTCATTATAAATGAATGAAAAATTATTTAAAATATTTTTATTTACTTATTAGTTAAGTAGTGAGTTTAATTCTCACTTCTAACATCTAGGCCACCCAAAGACTCAGGCTTGCTTAATTATGGGTTTGGGCTTAGACATTTGTAAAGCCACACTGGGACAATGCTCTGTTGCAAAAAGTGCTATAGAAATAAATGCTTTAACTTTGAGGGACTTTGGGATCAGGAAGACACCTTATGTAGCTCTGGTTTGTCTGGCCCAGGTAATGCCACAGTGTGATGCATACGCCTGTGACTTACATTTAGCTATGACATCCAGCACCACAGCAAAAGGTGTGAGAGCTCCAATCATGTAAAGCAAAGCCACAGTGTCCTGCATGGACAGCTGTTCCTTTCCTGCCCCATAGTAAAGGAAGCCGATGAGCAGTGACATCAGCAGTGCCTCCAGACCGTGTACCACCAGCGTCACCAGGTCACGGAAATCATTATACACCTGTCGCCTAGCAAAAAAACATTCCCAACAAGAGGTTGGACGAAGAAGTGTAGCTCTCAGACAACATGCGGTACATGACACTACAAATACTAGTGAACAAATGACTTAAAGTAGAATTTAGAAGCAATACAATGAATGCATGTGGTACATTTACTGTTTAGTACATGCCTGATTTTTACCTAATCAGGATGGAGAACTGGTGTAGTCGGCCAGGTAACTCATCTCTCTTTTTAGACACTATGATGCTTGTTTCATCCTTTGTTCTAGAGGGGATATTGCCAGCCAAATCAGTATGGCATAAGGGTTATTCTTTCATTTAGCATTTTCCGAAACACATTCTGTAAAAAAAGCCTACACACATAGGTCAGTGACAAACTTTTACCTCTGAGGATTCTGCAATGTTGAAATATTATTCTCATCGGCTTTCCACATAAAGTCCTGAGTGTCCTGCACCTTCTCTGCAAACTGAGTTGCCAGGACCCTGGCACGCTCCAGACACCCCGCTTCTATCTCTGGGCTGCGTCTGTCAATGCTGATTAAGTCCACTGCAACATAAGCGCACAGTTTAGACAGCTCAACCAAAGAAACTTATCAACTATGAGACACAGCCAGTCAGGGCACACTGACCATAATAATCAGAAGGATTGCAATAGCGTGGACATGGATGCCCCAGGGATGTAAAGTAGGGCACCATCTCTTTGGCTGGACCACAGTACACAGCTGAGCCAGAGGACAGCAGAACCACTAGATCAAACAGCTGGAAGATGTCTGAGCGTGGCTGGTGGACCGAGAGCAGGACAAGACGGTTTCCTCGGGCCAAGCGGGATAGGGTGATGACCAGATTGTGTGCAGTAAAGCTGTCTAGTCCTGAAGTGGGCTCGTCAAGTATAAGAATGCCTGAAAATAAATAAAGTTGGTTTTAAAGTTTGTAGTCAAATCCAAATCACAACCCCAATTCCATTGAAGTTGGAGTGCTGTGTAAACCATAAATAAAAAGAGAATGTGATTTGCAAGTCTTTTCAATCCATATTCAACTGAATACACTACAAATACAATATACTTCATGTTCAGATGGATAAACTTTATTGTTTTTTGCCAATATTCACTCATTTGATGCCTGCAACACATCTCAAAAAAGCTGGGACAGGGCTATGTTTACCACTGTGTTGCTTCACCTTTCCTTTTAACAACCCTCAATAAGCGTTTGGGTACTGAGGACACTCATTTTTGAAGCTTTGTAAGTGGAATTATTTCCTATTTTTGCTTGATATACAACTTCAGTTGCTCAACAGTCCCGGGTCTCTGTTGTCGTATTTTGTGCTGTATAATTTCAATGGGAGCATATAATTTCAATGCAGCATATGTTGCTCCAAAACCTGTATATACCTATCAGTATTAGTGGTGCCTTCACTGCAAGTCTATTAAAGTTATACTTTAATAATACGTTTTGTTTACATACATATATTTAATTTCTGTTCATGAATATTGATTTATTTTGCATTAACTATATATATACTGTATATACACACACACCGTGGTGTCAAAAAGTGTTTTCCTGCTTCCCCATTGAACCTTAGCAGCCACAACTGCAACCAAGCGTTTGCGATGTGTCAAGCGTCAAGCGATTACAATGAGTCTTTTACAGCGTTCTGAAGGAATTTTGGCCCACTCATCTTTACAGAATTGTTCTAATTCAGTTAGAGGGTTTTCGAGCATGAACGGCCTTTTTAAGGTCATATCACAGCATCTCAATAGGATTCAGGTCAGGACTTTGACTAGGCCACTCCAAAGACTCACACCACTGTAAATACACAGAAAATGATGCTTAAAAAGTAAAAGAAAGTGTAACGAAACGGTACCTGGCACCATCTCGGTGCATTTAGGATTGGTCAAGATGAGCTGCTGAAGTTTAAGCTGAGCATCAGAACAGGGAAGAAAGGTGATTTAGGTGACTTTAAACGTGGCATGGTTGTTTTTGTTAGACCGGGTAGTCTATTTAATGAACTGCCAATCTACTGGGATTTCCACACAGCGCCATCTCCAGGGTTTCCAGAGAAAGGCGAGCAAAAAAGAAAATATCAAGCCAGGACAATTATCTGGGTTAAAATGTCAGCGGTCAGAGCAAAATGGCCAGACTTATTCAAGCTAATAGAAAAATAACAGTATGGCAAAAAAACAGTTGTTACAGCCAAGGTATGCAATAGAGCACCTCTGACACATTAAACCTTGAAGCAGATAGGCTACAGCAGCAGAAGACTACACGGGGCGCCACTGCTGTCATCTGAGAACAGGCAATTGAAGCTACAATTCACGCAAGCTCACCAAATTTGGACAACAGAAGACTGCAAAAACTTTGCGTGGTCTGATGAGTTTTGGTTCATGCTGTGACCGTCTGATGGGCAGATCAGAATTTGTCTTCTAAATAGACCCATGACTAGTGTTTTTGTGTAACCTTGTTTCTGGCGTTAAAAAGTGAGCGTAAATACAACTAATGAGCAAACTCCAAAGCCGGTAGTGTTGCTGACCGTGTGCATCCCTTTATGATCCCAGTGTACCACAACATCTTCTGATGGTTACTTCCAGCAGGATAAGGCCTTATGTAGCACAGCATGATAGAGTTTACTGTACTCTATTGACCTCCACAGTCACCAGATCTCAATGGATTAAAAAAAACTCCTTTGGGATGGGGTGGATTGAGAGATACGCATTACGGCTGTCCAGCCGACAAGTCTGCAGCAACTGCATGATGCTTTCATGCCAATACAGACCAAAACCTCACAGGAAAATGACCATTAACCAAATCTAATTTGATTTAATTGTAAATCTAAGTTTGATGTTTAAAGAATTATGGTAGTTCTGAAGGCAAAAAGGGGGGCCCAACCCGGTACTAGCAAGGTGCCCCTAATAAAGTATGAATGAAGTAGCGTAACAATAAATCTGGCAAGCCAAGTTCATGTTACAGATAAATATTTCTGTCTACCCTATGGCTCTACAATAAGGAAGCTCATTTTTATAACAGCTTCATGTGCAGCCTTTGTTTCCATAGTAACTCTTCCTCAAGACCAGAGAGATCTTGGATCGAATAATTTTCCTCCATGCAAATAATTATAAACACACTGTTAATGCATTTACCCTGAAAACCAGACAATGGATGGATGTTTAAGGAATCCCAGATCCCCTTAGTTATGGATACTGGATTACAGAGGCCATTTTTTCACTAGAGCTGGAGGTTTGAGTCTACAGGCTTATCCTGGTTTGTCTGGGGAAGATCTCAGTGTGCATTTGTGGAACAGAATCTAACACTGTCTGGGGGTGGGGGGTGGGGGGGAGGTGAGTGTTACCCTGGTCTCCAGGGTCTCCTGGTGTCGAGTGCACACTTATACATGCATTCAAAACTCCAGGCTTATTGTGTAACCAGGTTTAAGTGGAGAACTGATGTTCATAAGCTTTACTGTAGTCACTACATCACTCCCCATTCACACCATCAAAAGTCTCGAGGGGAAGCAGTAGGAGTGAGAGAGAGGAGCAAACAAAAGGAGGAAAGGGAAGCTAGCATGTGGATTAAAACGGTGAATAAATATACGTTTAGAGAGTGGAGAGTGCCTCCTTCAGTCAGTACAAGGAATTGCAGTCTACGCGTGGAACAGCAAATCTTTGGATAACTTCGCCATATAACAATAACACTTGAACACATTATATTTGCATAGTAATAAATACTATAATAAAATCAGAAAAATAAATAAATAAAAAAAAAAAAAATATATATATATATATATATTATATACACGGTATACATACTCACTGTATACTCACAAATATACTTTTAAATCAACCGTAAACATTTCACATATATTTATATATAAATAAATTTAAATAAAATATAAAATCATATATATATGTATATACAGTCGATTCCGGTTAATCGGACTACATCGGGATGCAATGGTTTTGGTCCTAATAACCGGATGATCCGATTAAACAAACATGCCCTATGTTACAAGATATGTATGTAACATATTAAATGTTTATTAAACTTTTATTGTGTGATTTACACGTGTAGTGAACGTACCAACAAGAACTACTGTTAATTACCAACTTTGTTCATCGAAAAATAAATTTGCAACCAAGTTTTGCGAAACAATCTACAACACAATGTATAGGTACTCAGCATGCGAAGCATAATACTGTAAAAAAACAAGTTCTTATTAGTCAATGTTTGAAGAACTTATCCAGTGTGATCTGACACGCTTTTGCTGTGGCTAAGTGGCGACTTGTGGCTTTTTTTGTTAGGCAAAGACCTGTAGGTGGCAGTAGAGGGCTGGGGAGAAACTCGGGAGAGTTGTAGTGATGTCAGAGACAAAGAGTTTATTTGGTAACCAAGGATATTACATATTTCTTATTCGCTCTCACGTTCTTTGGTCCGATTAAGTGGGCTTTCGGTCCAAATAAGCGAATAACATTACACGTATATAGTAGGATTTGATTTGTTACTTTAGGATTTGGTCCGAATAAGCAACTGGTCCCATTAACCGGTAGTCCTATTAACCAGAATCGACTATATATATATATATATATATATACATATATAAGGTTGATTTGAAGGTCAATACTGCCACACTATGTGAGACTGAAGTGCCTGAGTCACCTTCCCTAAGAAGTTGTGTACCATTTCTGTAAAATAAGTAAGACCCAACCATAAAATTTCTCATTTTTAGGTTTCACAATATGACCAGTAAATTATTAATACTTAACGAAAGCCAGGACCATGAACACAGAGGTCGAGTTTAAAACCAAAAGCTTTTTAATAGAGCTGTAAACAGACTTCATTCTCATACAAAAAAGATCCTTATGTTTAAAACATCTAAAGGATTCTACATGATCTACTGCCTTGTTGCCTTTTAGAAAACACATCACGGTAGCGTTTTTTAAAGCAGCCAGCATGACTAACACAACCTTTGAAAAAATGCAGACATGCAAATTACAGTTTGCAACTCTAAATTCATTACACTGGCAAAACTCCCATTAAACCCTATAGTACTGAGAGGAGAAATTCAGTCTGGCATAATGAGCTGAGTTTGTGTGAGTGACTGTGTGCAGTAAGGGGGCTGAAGCTGTTACCAGATCTCCTTCAACCATATATAGTTCTAAATCCTGCAAAAGAGGAGGAGAGTTTTATAAAGCTTGTTGCATCATGCACTAATTCTTCATGTTGACTCCTGTATAAAAAGAAAACTCGTTCATATTGTGAAAGCGTTGTATGTGTTCATGTGTAAGAACCTACAGAATAAGTGCTATATAGATTTAATGCGTGTTTAATGTATATATTGAGAGCTATGAGATGCTGTCCTGTGTCTAAATCTTCTATAGTAATCTTGTCACTGTGCTTTATGCTCTTAAGGCGATTAACAGTCTGAATAAGTAAGATTGCAGTCAATCATAGCGAGCTATACAGCATTGATACCGAAGCTACAAGAAACTAACATAGTGCCACTTGAATAAACTCATAGCAAAAACCAAAGTGAATAAAGTAATGATTTAATGAGCAGCCATTTATAAATTTAAAAAAAAGACAAGGACCTGACCATTTCCTGTCTTCATTTTCCACAAACGACTTATGCTGGTTTAAACTGTTGTTTCTAGAAACAACGAAATAAGAACAAAATGTTTGGTCTATTGGCGACCTCAGGGCACTGGTGCTCAGAAGGCTGCTGTTTATTTGTCTTGTTTATTAGCTCATAAACACCAAACAAATGATTAGTCACCTGTCACTGAAACGTACCTAATAGTGTCTAATTCGTCCATGGACAAAAGTAACAGCAACGAATCCATTGGCTGTGGACTGGACAAGATTCATCAAAAGAAATGCGCAGTTCATTTTCGAGAGGATTCACATCTGGGGATTTTGCGGGCAAGTCCAGATGTGTGACTGCCCCTGAATGTTCACTGTGAGAATTGTCATCATGAAATACTTGACTAGGAATGACCCTAACCTCAGCAGCTCCATGTAGGCATTGTTGTTCTAATTAACTGTCACCTCAATCAGAGGACTCAATTATGGGTAATTAAAACACCCTTGTGCCATCATTGAAAGCCTCCTGAGGTCTTCAGTGAACATGACACCTGGCACTGTTCACATACAGGCAGAAGCAAATTCATCTGACCAGAAAACTCGCTTCCAGTCATAAACAGTCCAATGTTTGTTGCATTTGCTCCACTGTAACCAGGCAAATTTATGAGCACAAGTGAGCTCTCCATGCCACTCTGCTCCGTATGTTCAAGGTATGCGGTTCATAGCAAAGTGGTTCTTTCAGAAATCGGTTCTGAAGGACCTGCGTTGACTTTTATTCACAAGCCATGAAACATGCCGGGGGTCCCTGTCTTTTAGGTTAATCTTCCAGTCACAATTCTTACGAGAATTTCTTATAAACTGGGATTTTT
>JAVSBV010080083.1:0-10009 GCA_033117975.1 Parotocinclus spilosoma | reverse complement strand
ATGTCCTCCCCGTGTCTGCGTGGGTTTACTCTGGGTACTCCGGTTTCCTCCCACAGTCCAAAGACATGTGTGTTAGGCTAATTGATTACTCTAAATTGGCATTGACTTGTGTATATATATATGTGACTAGTGTTGAGATAACCTTGTGTATGTCGCTTACATGGCCACTGATGCTGATAGCGACATTAAAGAAGCCAAATAAACAAACAAACAAGATATAGACAAAAGTTTGTGGACATCTCTCCTAATTATTTCAGCAACACTTGTAACACGCTTACAGAATCACTGATAAGCTTCACTTCAAAAAAAGAACACATCACCCACCATACTTTATATCATGAATTGGTTTATTCCCACTGTGATCACTAACAAAATAGCAGGTGCTTTTTTTATCTGAACACTGATCTGGGCCATTTTCAGCACAGATAGTTCAGCATGGTAGTGACATGGTAGTTTTTATTATATTGGGAAAAGGATATCAGGTGTAGTGGTTTAACTGTTTAGTAATACAGGATGAACAGTTTTACTTCAGCGTATTTAATTTGCGTTGGTTGTCCTCTAGTCCCCATCAGAGTTAGTCTCTGATCACAGGCTGGACTGTAGCTTGACAATTACAATTTCTAATAAAGTTCCTAATAAATTGGATGGTAAGTTTATACTAAGTGTCTGGCTCCAAGATTTCTAAGACAGCATGTTGTGTATAGAATATGGGACCACCATACCTTGTGTTTGAATTGTGGAAGCTCCTGTGTCAGCTTTAGGTGGCACTGGAGGATTGGTTTCCTGGGATGGGGTAGATGTGGACACCTGTGCATTCAGTGGTGGGCAAATCTCTCTTATTACCAGAGATGTGGGCTTATCTAAACTGTCTTGAGCAAGTCTGGAGGCCTAAGATGGAACACAAAAATAAATAAAATTAGTTAAGCATGTTACAGATGTACAAAAACACATATGCAACATCAAATCAGAAAATGTTGTTGCAGTATGAAAAATGCATATTTAAAAAAATAAATAAAAATAAATATTTCACTGGTATGGTTTTAGTATGGTGCAAAGATATTTAATATTCTGTCTGGTCAGCGTCCTTTCATTTGCATGCATGTCAGGCCTGCAACCCATTCCAAAATAAGTTGAGATGTAGGCAATTTAGGCTTAGTAGTGAAGTAAAAATAAATAAATAAATGCTGTGATGTCAAGCAGATGATTATAATCATTACTGATAGTTGGTACAAAAGCAGCATCCATGAAGGCGTCTTGGAAAGGCAAAGCTGGGCAACAGATGTATAAGATTTGTCAACAAATGTGTGACAATTTGATTCATGTTCAAAAACAAAGTTGTTCAATGAAAGACTGGAAGAAACTTCCATATGTTTCCCTTTACAGTGCATAATATAATAAGACGATTCAAGGAATCTGGAGGAATTTTAGTGTGTAAAGGTCAGGGTTGCAAACCTAAACAGACAATGACAATGCTAAACCACACGCTGCACATATTACGACAGTTTCCTCTGTGGCAAACATCTTTAAATTGTGATTTAAAAGGAATGGCAACATTACAAAGTGGTAAATGCTTCACTTTTTACAACTTTTTAAAAATTTGTTGCAGGCCTGACATGCAGAAATGGATGTTTATTAGCAAGAAAAAAAACAAAAGTTGACCAGACAAAGCATGCAATATCTCAGGTTTATACGGTCTGAAATTAAGGTCAAAGTAAAAAATCCTACTACTTATATTTTAATTTTTCATATTGTGCCAACCTTTTTTTTTTTTGTTTTATTTTGTCCAATGTCCAAATAACTGAAAACATCGATGAGTCATCGTAAAATGATAATGATTTCACAGAACACAATTCAGTAGAGTTAAATTAAAAGTGTTAACATTATTTATCAGTGTAAGGAACAGAGTGTACAGAGTCATTTCAGATACAGCGTTAAATTACTAGTGAACAGTGCAGTAGCATACCTGGCTGTGTGTTGGTTGGATTTGAAGGTTGATTGCGGTTAGCTGGACAGGTTGAGTTTTGGACTGACTCAGGCCTGAGTGCTGGCTTACTGTAGAATGAAAGATAGTGGCTTGCTGGCTTGGAGCCAAGCTCTGGCTGAGAATGGGTGGTTTGGGCAGGACAGGGACAGGACCCCCTGTTGAGGAGCTCTGGATAGAGCTATGAATGCTAAGTGAAGCAGTTTGTGGATGGGGTTGAATAGAGGCAGTCTGCAGTAATTGGGACTGCATTCGAGGAGTGGGTGGGGCTTGGGGTTGAATGACAAACTGCTGGGGTTGCTGCTTTATCAGAGCTTGAGGCTGAATCTGGGCATATGCTGAGAATAAAAAAAAAAATCTATTTAGTCATTGACTGCTGCAGTTATCCAATTCATTTCTATGGTTAAGGTGAATAAATGCTACATGTAACTGATATTTACAATACAATACAAATGAAATCGAGAATAAATCAGGGTTTCAATGCATCATAAGTAAGTTTGAACACAGCTGATGACAACTGTTGTAAAGTCAAGTAATTTAAGCATTTATTTTATTTATTTTTAACAACAAAACAAAAAGCAGATTTACAACTATGTAGGTCTACAGTCCTAACTGAAAAAAACCTTTGCAGCAGGGACAAGTCAAAAATGGAAATATGGAAGAAATCTTTGAAGGACCAAAACTTACAATTGATAATCTGTGCAGGTTAAGAGTTAAACCTAAACTAAAGTTTATGGTAATAGTTTAAATAAAAACAAGTTAAATATAAAAATTAAAAGGGAGAAGAAATTAATAGTAAATATTTTAACTAAAATATCATTATGTATTGACTATAGCAATTAAAAGAGAATACATTATTATGAAAAGTAGAATAAAATAGAGAATCTAAAACTATAAATATGACAATAGTTTATATACTGCTCAGAAAAATTCATTTTTATTAGGTCCAGTAATTAGTCACTGTAGGTTTTCTTGTCCTCAGCAGGCAAGTTTTGGTGGCATGGCATACTCAGCCAACCAGCCTTATTGCCCTCTGCCACATGGATGGTGTTTCAGGTAGTACTTCAACCAACCTTTACTAACAAATAAAGCAAGGTAAATAATGTGTTGTAAAACACCACCCAATATCATTCTACTTTTCAAATATACATTCTTTCAGGTACATCATCCAATATTGTGCTATTTCCAACCCTTTCTGAGGTAGTAGAGTACTGAAATTATTGCTTGACTAACAAGATCTAAGCTTTCTGCATGTGATCTGCCCACAGTTTTGGTTGGAATGAAACAACTGTATCCAATATAAATGAAATAGAAATCAGATCTGTTTGTGCTGTTATATAAATGTGTGTGAGACTGCACCACTTGCTGAAAATCTCTCAACATGACTCTAAACTTCATCAGCGCACATTGCCTTGTATGAAATGACTATTGGACACTGCATTATTGACAGGCTGTATAGTTAGTGTGTGACTAAATGTAATTGTTAGTTTTTGTGTATTTGGTAGAGAATGTGTAGAATGTGGAGTAACATTACTGCTTCCTCTATTTATTGTCACATACAATAAGCTGAAAGCCTCTCTTAATAGCAAACATTTTTCTTTTGTGGATGGTGTGGGATAACGCGTTCAGAGATATTATCCAGTTGAATTCCCCTCTCCTTTTCTTAGTGAACGTGTGCTGATGAGTTAATCACTCCACACTGCAGAACCCGGCCCTGGAAAACCCCAGACTTTCCGTCCTTATTTTTAAGCAAAGGCACATGTGGAATACTTTGCAAAAGAGCAAGTAAGAAAAATGTGATGAAATATCATAGAATGGCAATGAATCGTGCATAGGAGAACACACAGCATTTAGGTTTTCTTTCTGCATCTCTCCTAAAATAGTTGCTTTTACATTGAAACGTTTATGCTGCTGTTTACAAAAAGTACCCTCACATTTTAATCCAAACAAGTCCCAGACAATAGCAGCAATTCACAGGGAAGATACTTTTTCATACGTGCTTTGAAATAGAAACAGTAAACAAGACCCGGTCACAGCCAGCAGTCGGCCAATAGGCCTCAAATAACTGATTCTGTGCCGATTATGGACAGTCTCATTTGTCTTCCATGCGAATGTAGTAGTGCCAAAACACACTGCTTTCACTAAAACTATTTCAAAGTTAGCACAGCTTTAAACTGTGTGTTTGTGTATTACACAGATCAGTGCCGACACCCTGACGGAGGACATGTTAAATTTAAGTCATGCTCCAAGCACTAAAGCGTCTTCTTATTTAGCGCAGTATTAGTAGAAGAGCAGTGATATGCAGTTATTCAGGTTACAACCATGTCTTATGCGTTCTTCACAGTGAATGTGTGCTGTTTGCACTGTGCATGATGAAAGTAAGCAGCAGAGGAAGAACTCCAAACACAAACCAGCATCTGCTGCTATCTTTCTTCCCTTTTTTCTCAACCAGTTTCTTTATTAAAATTTCTTTCAGAGTTGCACAATACCATGTGGACCCAAACATAAAGACATGTCAAAAGTGTAAGACAAAATAAAATGATTAAATGATTATCATGATTCAAAACACATAATACATCAGTACCCACGTCGCACACCACCCACCCCATCCAGACACAAGAAAAATGTGTAATAACATTGGGTTTCACACATGCACACCCACACCCACACAACCATTAATGCCATGGTGTTTACTTGCAAAATATTTATCTGTATCCACACATTGTTGGATTTAGACTGTTGTATCTTTGCAACTGTCTGCTCAAAAATCTAATAGCTAACATGTTTACATTCAACAACACCATTTGGTTTCAAAACCGAGTAATAAGTGGACTACTCCTGTACGAAGTTTGTATATTCTCCTCATGTCTGTACGAGTTTCCACCAGATATTCAGGGTTCTACTCAGTTCAGCAAAGCCGCTAGCAAAGCCATTTGCTAGGTCAAATGGTGTCTCTAGAATGTCCCTGTTTGCATATCCTGTAATGGACTGGTTCCTAGATCCCTCGTGCTGCCGATTAGGCACGACTGAATTGGATGAAATGGGGATGGAAAATGAACAAATAATGACCCAGTGGTGCACTGTGGCTCAGAGGTAAGTACCAGCTCCTGTAAACAACAATTCCTAGGCTAGACTTGCAATGTAAAGTTCGGGTGAATCAATTACGAGACATTGTGATGGACTGGCATAAAGCTTCAGACTCTGCTGTGACTGTAGTCAAGTTTTAACAAGGTAAATATAGGAACTTTCAGTGGGCAACTATATATTATAATATTTTTAAACATTACTCTGCTGCATACGATTTCAAACTGGCAGGAACACCTAAGCAAACTATAGAGGATGAGCAGTATTTTAGTAGTTTTTTTTTTTAATCTGCACTAAATGAAGTACAGTATAAAATGAATGTGACGAGCATTCACAACAAGAAGTTTCAGTTGAATTAAGGATATAGTGCACTTCATCACACTAAAATACTAGCATTACAGTATACACTAGCTTACAGTATATATACTGCTCATACAAATCAGGGAATACTTCAAAATGAAATATCCCCTTATTTTTGTGAGCAGTGTAATTGAGCGTGATAGGCGTCTGTGCAGGCAAATGTCTAAGCTTAGTTAAAGACCCATTATTTTAGGCAGTCCTAATATCCAGAAAAACACACACCCTAAGGAGTGCAGGTTGTCTCTGTAGATTTCTTCCATAGTAACTACACCCATGTATCTGCTGTATCGTGTTCCTAATAAGACTGTGTTCATTGTTCAGTAAAACAGATGGCTTCTATACCTCACAGCTAAAAGCATACACTCACTGACCACTTCAAGGGAATACCTGTTCAACTGTTCGTTAAGGCAAATATCTAATCAGCCAATCACATGCCAGAAACTTAATGCATTTAGGCCATGCAGACATGGTCAAGACAGAATGCTGTATTCCAAACTAATTATCAGAAAGGTGGCATGACTGTTGGTGCAAGAGTGGCTGGTATATTTCAGAAACTGTTGAGCTACTGGAGTTCACAAAGAACAGTCCAAAGAAGCAGCAGTTCTTTGGATGAAAATGCCTTGTTCATTCCAGAGGTCAGAGGGGAATCTCCAGACTGGTTCAAGCTCAACAGTAACACAAATAACCATTCTACAACCAAGGTATGCAAGACAAGTCTCTAATTGCACAAAACATTTAACTTTGAAGTAGATGGGGGTACTTCAGCAGTGAGCCACATTGGTAATCACTGCTGTCAGCTAAGAACAGGCAAATGAGGCTACAAAACTTGGCAACAGAATATAGAATATAGGAAAAACCATTGTCTGCTCTGGCGATAATTTATTCTGTGATTTCGTAGGGGAGGGTCAGAATTTTGCGTAAACAACATGAAAGCAATCCATCCTTCCTTCTATCATCAGATCCAGTTACATAGAGTCACAGACGAAGGGCCACTTTGGAGACACCAATTAACCTAACATGCACGTCTTTGGACTGTGGGAGGAAACCAGAGAAATCGGAGTAAACCCACGCTGACACGGGGAGAACACGCAGATTTCACACCGAAAGAACCCAGGCTGCTCCACCCTGGGATTGATCCCAGAACCTTCCTGCTTCTTACTGTGCTGCCCGTGGTGTAATGGTGTGGTGGATTATTTATTGGCCCACTTTGGGTTACCTGAGTATTGTTGCTGCACATGTCCATCCATCTATGAGTACAGCGACCCCTTTTACTCACCATGTCATAAAACTCAAATCAGCACTGTACTCAAAAGGACTCCACAGTCACCAGATCTCAATCCAGTGTGGATGAGCAGCCGACAAATCTGCAGCAACTTCATGATGCAATCATGTCAAACAGCTCTGAAAGCTAAAGGGGGTCCAAGCTGACACTAACCATGTGTACCTAATGAAGTGGCACATGAGTGTATGATTTGTATAAATAAATAATTTTTATTTACTTGTCTGCGTGCACACACATACACACTCTCAACAACAGCTGTCATACGCCTGTCACACCAAACTTTATGATACAAAGTATGCTAAATTATTTAACACATGAAAAGTTTACCACCCAAGTACAACACTGTGATCTTTGGTGTGCCAAAACTGTCCTGCTATTTATCCGCTTTATTACTTTTTATACAAAATACAACATGTACCAGCAATGCACACGTTTTGGTTGAATGCTGTTACTGAATGCTCTTACCAAAGCATGCCATGACATATATACAAAATGTCCTTATGGCCACAAACCATTGGAGGTGAGAATTCTCTGCTTAGATGTGCAAACATGAAGCCACAGATACTCAAGATTCTCAAGAATCTAGAGCATCCCACAAATTTAAGTTAACGGTTCATCACAATTAGTGGAAATGTGTGATATTAAAGTTCTTTGCAGAAGTTGTGATCCCTACAAAAACAACAAAGACCAGCATATACAGTCGATTCCGGTTAATCGGACCACATCGGGGCATACAAACAAGAGGTATTGTTGCTTACGAACTTTGTTCATTACAAAAATTAATTTGCAAACCAGTTTTTCGCAACGATCTACAACACAATGTATAGGTACTCAGCATGTGAAGCATAATACTGTAAAAAACAAGTTTGTATTAAATTCCAGTCAACGTTTAAAGAACTTATCCAGTGTGATTTGACATGCTTTAGTTGCGGCTAAGTGGCGACTTGTGGCTTTTTTTGGTAGTAAATGAAAATGTTAGGCAAAGACCTGTAGGTGGCAGTAGAAGGCTGGGGAGAAACTCGGGAGTTTTTTGGGTAGTGATGCCAGAGACGAAGAGTTTCTTCACGGATATTACATACTGTACACGTTCTTCAGTCCTATTAAGCAGAATTTTGGTCCAAATGAGCGAATAAAAATACAGCGTATTTAATAGGATTTGTTTCAATACTTTAGAATTTGGTCCGAATAAGCGGCTTGTCCCATTAACCGGTGGTCCTATTAACCGGAATCGACTGTACTGTGTTTCGGGCATGCTTAAACACCTTAAACAACCAGCAAGAGCATGCAAGGCCACCAGTTAAAAAAGCACCAGATCAGTAATGACCAGCATAGCTTGGACCAACACGTAACTCACATGATCTTGCAGGGCTAACTTAATTAATAAAACAAATCATGTATGTTAACCAGGCATTATATGCTAATTCACCTAATTACTTTTTGTAGTTTGTAGAGTTAAGTTCATATTAAATAGTTTCAGACAGTGATTAAGATCTGCAGCATTTCAGATATTTTTTGCACACACTATTCTGGCATAAAGTTAATAGTTTCAGTAATAGTTCTGTAAAGCTTACCTGGTGCAATAAGGGGCTGAGAGGATGTGACACTGCGGCTCATATTCACTGCCTTAGGCTCCATCTCTCCTCCATTTTCTGGCTTTTTCCCTCCATCTGAAGCAGGTGCAGGGAACCCACCTTTCCCTGCAATGATCCCTGAGCTGGAGGCACTCTGGCTAGGGGTCTTTATAAGTGGAGTGGGTTGGATGGAAACAGGAGTCTGTTTAAGGCTAAGGGCCTGCAGAGCTGTGGCCTGAGAGGACGATGTCGCCCCCTGCTGGCTTCGAATGGCAAGATTCTGTACCTAGCAGACAATTAGTAGAAAGACTCGTCACAGAGGTGCACTGTTTTGAGCAGGAGTCAGAAAACAAAACCATGAACAAAACATGGATATATTTAGCTGGTGTGTATACCTGGGCAGAAGCAGACTGGGCATTACTGGTTGCATTGGTGTCTGACTGGAGGGCAGTCACAGTAGCTGTAGGAGCAAGGATGAGCTGGGACGAGAGAGGAACAGCACGACCTAGACTCCTAGCTACATGCACCAGGTTACTCTGCTGAGCCTGGAAAAACACACAGAAAAAGAAAAGCATTTGCATTACAGAAACTGTTATATATGGCAAAAAGCTATATGGTTAGTCCATGTTAATCCATAGCACTGATAAATGATAGAATTATACGCTATTACTAATTAAGCAAGTTGATCGATTGTGCTGTTAATACCGATAGAGGTACTCTAAGACCTTAAAGGTGTGGTCAGCCATTCTAAGTCACTTTATAAAATAACTCAATTTTCCTCACAGTTCGAAGTGCGTCAATAAAATGTCTCCACAGAGGATGAATGTCATCTTCTTGTTAATGCTCTATGATTAAATGCAAATGACATTAACCAATCAATCAGGATAGAGAAATTCAGATTCAGAAAGCATTCAGCCCTTACACCAGCAATAATCAATAATCCAGCCAATAATCTCACAGAAGAATGTGATTTTAACTTCAAACTGTAATAATCTAATAATAAAATGATTTATTTCCTAATCCTTAAACTGCATTTCAGAGTCTCCCCAAAAGTCTTAGTCCACGAGTGAGAGATTCTCTCACGGGAGAAACGAGCAACATGTCTATTGTTAAAAAAAAACAAAAGAAGCTAACTCTTAGAAAAAGTGGAACTGACAAACATGTTTGATTTGGCGAGCTGCTTCCCGACTTCATTTGAGTGTATGCATAAACTGAGTATACCAACGGTAATTAGAGTTAAGACAAAGATAATGCGAGAAATCTGAATACTGAGATAAAAAAAAAAAACAGCTGTAAATCCAAATTCTAACACTTTGTTCCCAAGCATCATATATTTAGGTGTCACTGATTTAACTTCCTAGGCTTTAATCCGATCAGAAAAATCGGACTATGTTGTTTACATGACCACTTGAATAACCAACATAACTGCAGAAATGAAGTACAGTCGATTTCAGTTAATAGGACAACATCGGGACGCAATAGTTTTGGTCCTAATAACCGGCTGGTCCGATTAAAAAAAACATGCCCTATGTTACAAGACGGGATGTGCCATGTAACATAGTAAATGCTTATTAAACCTTTATTGTGTAATTTACACATATAGCAAACGTACAAACAAGAACTACTGTTGCTTACAAACTTTATTAATTGAAAAGCGCAATTGTCGTCTTTGCCAAGCCGGTAATTTTCACCAACCGACGCTGACTAGTGTTTGATGGTTGTTGCTTGATC
>JAVSBV010080072.1:0-10009 GCA_033117975.1 Parotocinclus spilosoma | reverse complement strand
CAATTTGGAATACGGCTGTAATGTAACAAAATGTGGAAAAAGTGAAGCGCTGTGAATACTTTCCGGATGCACTGTAAATAAAAACAAATACAAATCAATAACCAATAAATAATAGTTTTTAACATTTATATTTGTTTGTAGTTAAGGGGTCTGTCTAATTTGAATAAATACACTGCTAACAAAAATAAGCAGATTTTTTTTACTAGCATAATATCAAATTTTTGTGAGCGGTATAGAATAATCTAAACATTAATTAATTTTCATAAATAGCATAAAACTAATTTTTATGCATGGGTATCTATTTAATTTTGTTGCTGACATACTCACAGAATAGTGCAAAATTACAACCACTTCCGGTGCAGAGCACCTTTCTATTACTAATTGCACTCTCTGCAAATGTGAACAGATCTATCAGCATATTGTCCTTTCATCCTGTACATGGTGTACTTCTACTTTTGCCCAGCAAATTATTCTGTTAAGCTCCAAAACACTTCTGTCACCTTCACCAGAGGTGTGGGTAAAACAGGGCGCTTTGCTTTCATTTTATTTCTTTTTAGCTAACATATTTCCATTCCTTTATTTATTTAACACATCTCATCCTCTTAAGACATTTTATAAATGCACACTTAGATAATCAAATTACAGCACTCTATGTTTTTGTCTGCCAACCTTCCTGTGGTGGTAAAAATGTAGAAGGGTTCCAGATTAGGTACAAGCCCTGGTCAAGTTTTTGACATTTTTTCTAGGAGAAATGTTGGCCATAACCCACACTTCCACTTTGGGTTTGTAAATTTCAAACTGAATACACATGTTTTAAGACGAAATATAATGTAAGATTAGGCACATAATTCCATCAGTCATGGAAAGGAAAACCTGCACTATTAAGCTCTTTTCTGAATGTATTATCCTCTCTTTTAGGAAAACAGAGATGTAAAAATGAATAAAATTGTATTTTCTAATATACCTTTAAATTGTAGGCATAGCTAGAAAAAGTATTTTTTAAAGGTTGGCATGAATCTATGCACATAAGTGTGTTTGATTTTTTCTGCACATAGAATAATAAAAAAAGCAACAAAACATAAATTGCTGATATCATCTAAAACTAGACAACATGTAAAAGGTATGTGATGATGTCACTGATAGGCAAATAAGAGCATTGCGTTACCTATCAGCTTTTCAAACAGGCTGATGTATAGTTTGGGTGGTGGAGGCAGTATATTGCTCAAGTTAAAATGAAGCCTACACCACTAATTTACATTTATGTTGTTGGAGGCGAAGGGCCAAATGATCCAAACAGGTGGCATGAAAGTCCCCAACCAAGATGGGGATTAGTAGGAAGAAGGAAGAAGAAGGGATCTGAGAAATCTGACTCATTCACTCAGAACTGCTCCTCATGGCTGAATCCCTGCTGGTCAGAGAGATACTTTGTTTATGGATCCTGCCAGGGCATAAGTAAAATACAGAGAACACTACAATAGGAAACCCTGGCAGCCATTAGGAATATCATCATATTTATCAGGTAATACAATCTTTAGAGAGAACATTGTGCAAGATTGTAAAGTTTGTAAGGCAGCAAATAAGCTCAGAGATAATGGGACAGAGGTCAAGGCCTTGCTCAAGGATTCAACAGTGGTTTGGCATAGCTGGGATTTGAGCCCTGAAACTTCTCGTACATACTCCAATGCCTGCTAGTCCATCACAGTCCTCACAGACCCAAAAGACTCCAATAGAGAGCTGTACCAGGTATGTCATTTCGGGTGGAGATCCCAGGGCACACACAGGACCCACTGGAGGGATTTGATCTCGAGGTTGGCTTTGGAATATCTGAGGATCCCCTAAAAGGAGTCCCTGGAATGTGCGTTTAGGAAAGGTTAAGTCTTGCCACTGCAACCCTCACTGGGGAATGTGCATGGAAACTGAAACAGAGAGATTTAAACAGTCAAAAGTGACTGTGGTGGCCTAGTGGGTAAGATACTGGACTATGGACCAGAAGGTTGAGGGTTCAAATCCCACCTCTGCCAAGCGGCCACAGTTGGGTCCTTAAGCAAGGCTTAACCCACAATTGCTCGGATTGTAAGACTGTATGAATTGTAAGTCGCTCTGTATAAGGGCATCTGCTAAATGTAAATATTGTAAAATAAGTTTTCAGAACATTGAGCTCCTGTAGGAAGTCATTCCGTGTCAAAAGGTTTAACTTAAGAATTACTATCCAGTTTTATTTTTTGGCTGGCACGTAACTAATCTCACCAAACCACCTGAGAATTAACTGGTGGCCAATTGTCTCCTTTGCAGCCTTTTTTAGTCCAAAACTTATGTCATAGGAATGAATGTAAACAACTTTTTGCCCACAAAACCAGGAAAAACACAGGGATAAATTCAAATTCAAACAGCTACAAAAGCAGAAGTGTGCCAAAACTATTGCATCCAGTAATTTCTGAAAACTCAAATATTAGCAACCTGAACTACACTTGGTAAAAAAAAAACACCCCTACAAATGGTCAAATGGTTAATTTCTTGTTACTAATAATCAGCAAGTGCTATAAATGACAATTTTGGAATATAAAATGAGCATTGTTACTGAGCAATCCATGTAGGTTATCTAAAGGTCATCTCCAATAGACAACTTTCAGATTAAGGATGTACTCACTTATCATTATTGTGTGGACTCAACCATTATCAAGTCTAATTTGATAATATTACAACACCAAATCAGAAAATGGAAAACAAAGTGAAAAATACAAATACAAATGCAGCATGTATTACATGTACTTTGGATGGGTACAATATAGGCTTAGTAATTAGGTTGAAAAACTAAATAATGATGTGATTTATTGGTTTGGTACAAGTGCAGTATTCACAAAAGTCTTTGAGGCAGAGGATCACCAGTTTGTCAGCATTTGGGTCAGAGAATAATTGAAACGTAAAAAAATGTTTATCAAAGAAGACTGAAAGCGATTTGCATTTTCTTCCTCTATTGTAATATTATTAAATGATTTAAGTAGTTTGGAGAATCTTCGATGTAAAAAAATGTTGTGTGCTCAGGACCACAAATAAACAGGCCCATACATATTGTTATCAGCTACAAAAAAAAACAAAAAAAAACAGGGTCTGTCATGGCTGATTCTTAGTAAGTAGACAAAACCATATGTTAGTACAAAATAAGCCCAAGTGTAGGAGCCGGATAAAAAGGAGACACGGACCAGGATATAAGTCCAAAACAAAGTGAAGTCCTAATATGTGTCCACCACACAAGCACACAATCCAATCAGAACCTGCTAGGACCACACAATCAAAGGTTTTATATTTTTTTTTGCATATTCTGTCTTCTTTTTGTAGACAAAGTGCTGAGTAAAGAGCTGAAAATAAGTTTAAAGACGGAAGCAGACTCAGAAATTCAGCCATTAAGTGGAAGTTCATTCCACCGCCTGGGTGTCTTCATGTGGAGGGGCAAAGCTTGTATCTCTGATGGTACAAGGTACACAGTGTGATTTGATTAGGGCCTTTAAGTAAGATGGTAATGCTGTTCCATTTTAGGTTTTATATGTGAGCATCAGAGGAATCCTAAGGGTCAAGAAGGATCAAACCCAATGAAAGTCTGGATGCTCTGGCAGCCTGAAGTTTCTCAGAAACAGTTGTCAGTGCAGTTTTCATGGAGTGAGCTGCCTTGAAACCAGGCTGGTTCTGTATGAATTCTGTTGTCATTCTGTATGAGAAAAGTTGACAACTGGCCATAGGCTATCTTCAAGTTGATCTTTTCTAGGGACCTTCATTCATTTTTCAACAAGACCAATGCAAAACCTCATGCTGTACTCACTAAAAAGTCATGGCAGTGGAAGAAGATGATATAAGTACTGGACTGAACTGTCAAATGAAATAATTGTCAAAGTAAATGTAAGAAAACAAGTGTAACTCTATTTATTTAATAACTACTGTGAAATAATGGATAATGGTAGGCATTGATTCATGGATGGTTCATTAAAGCTGTGTTAATTTTACCCGGGCAAATTATTCGTTTAGCACCTCTTTTGTGCATCAACAACGTGTCAATTCTATTCAGAATCCATGAGAAGTGATAGTCATAATTTACTAAAATCAGTCTTTTCAGTATTCCTGTGGGCTCCACTCCACATTTGTACAGGACAGTATAAAGCCTATTTTTTAGAAACATGAAACATTTTATGATTTAAAATGCCCCAAAAAATGATTTCCAGTGACAGTGGCTATTTCATTACTTGTGCAATACTAAAAAAGTATAATTAGTTTAAATAAAAACTATGTTTTATTAATGTGCATAATATATATTTATTTTTAATATGTATTGTTATTTTATTTCATGATCTTAGGAAAACAGAAGTTGTCATATCATTGCTAAGATTTAGCCTAGATTCCTTCAGAACTTTATTTAAACCATATTTTGTCTTGCTTCAGCAGTTTCCACTACATTTCTTTTCAACACTGTGTACGATTTGTCCATTTGTCCATAAATAGCTTATTCCTGTTATGTTCCTGTTACAAGTTCTAAATTTCCATGGCAGCGGTTGTGAAACGCCAACACTTATAACAATTATTTATTTAGCACTTCTTTTATGCCTCCAACAGCATGTCCCATCACTTGTTGAAGTGTGAAATAATAATTAATTCACTACAAACAATGAATTTTGATCAATCCACTAAACTCCACTCTATGAAATGCTGTTCCATTATACGTTTAATTACAGAATGCATTGTACAAGAACAAACACTATTGGTTACTGCATTTCTTTTATACTGTATGTAATATTGATAAACATTCTCTAAATGCAAATGAATGTGTTTGAAGGAGTAATTTAAAGAGAGAAACCTACATTTATTTTAACCTATCGACACTTTTTTTGCCATACTCTTTAAAATGAGAATCTCATTCTGTATGAATGGCAGCTGTATTTTCAATTTACTCACACGCAGCCAAAAAGATGTTGAAAGTTTCTGAGAATCACTAGAATCTTCCACAGTACTGAGATTTAAACAATGATGCTGTGACAGTCTTTAGAATGTTCTAGAGTATAAAGGTCTCTACAGTATTCCAAATGTTGAGGGTCTCAATAACATTTTATGACAGTCTCTTCAGGTCAAATATTTAAGGTCTGAATATTTAACATTATACAACTGCTAGTTCTGACCTCACAATCTGAATGGCTGAGAAGCATTCTTACCATGTAGATATATACAGCAATATAGCAATAACCCAGCATACAGCATAGAGCAATAACCCTAATAAATAATTTAAATGAATAAATTAATGAATACATTCTGCTTTTACTATTAATCGTTTTTCTTTTCAAATCTGATATTTGCAGTTATTATTCCAAATGAACTTTACTTAGTAGTGTTACGTAGTCTTACAGTGGATGGGCAGCACGGTGGCTCGGTGGGTAGCACCGCTGCCTCACAATAAGAAGGTCCTGGGTTCAATCCCAGGGTGGAGAGACCTGGGTCCTTTCTGTGTGGAGTCTGCATGTCCTGCGTGGGTTTACTCCGGATACTCTGGCGGTATTGCGTACTGCGGCAGATCCGCAAAATACCAAAAAAAAAATGTATTTTTTTTCATTCTTCCAATATGATTGTCGGCGGATCCGCGAAACAAGCAATGAAAAAAGTCTGGCCTAATGCAAGCATACAAAGTGGGTCATCTCTTGTGGGTCAAAAAAACTTCCTATTATACCTGTGTGCGTTACATAATTAATCTCCTAGCTGTAAGACTAGCTTACATTATATAGCTATTTAGAATATATGTTAACTTTGACGTAACACATATGCATATATATACATGCTAAAGACGATGAACAGAATCATTTGTGCACCAATATTCAGTCTAATCTTCTCAAATAAGTAAAGAATAAGGTCGAGCTCAAGAGTGGCAGAGCAAGTGTGCCACTTCATTGTGCATTCAAGTGCTGATTTGTCCTGAAAGTTTGTCTCTTAATCCAGCTGTACTTCATTAGTTGACTGTCTCTAAAGCGTTATACATTCTCATTAAATAGTCAGTGACGCTAAACTGAAATACTATTGAGACATGCAAAAAGGATTGCTGTAATGAGAACGAACGTACTTTCACTGGCAGCTGCGGACTTTGGGATCTACAGTTTTGGATTTGCAAATGATTAAATTATGCATCCCTCCATCCGGCCTCACATTTGCATACAACATTATAAGAAATTCTTACAGGCGCAAGCAAACTGAGAATTGAGGGTCTTGCTCAAGTGTCCAACCGTGACTCAGGTCAGAGTTTTATTTATTGAAATATAATCTGAAGAAAGTATTTCACAGGATTTGTTCTGTAAGTCAACCGATTAGAACGCAATTAGAAGAATGTGTTTACATTTACATTGATGGCATTAAGCAGACGCCCTTATCCAGAACGACTTACAACTCATACAGTCTTACAATTCAATCAATGGTGAGTTAAGGGCCATGTTTAAGGACCCAACTGTGGCAGCTTGGCACAGGTGGGATGTGAACCCTGGACCATTTGTTCCAGAGTCCAGTAGCTTAACCACTAGACTACCACAGTCATCCCACAGTTAATAATAACTAATCTGCCCACAAATACTCAAAGCAGGCAGCAACATATAAGCTTGCTATTACAGCTGCACTTACCTCAATTCAGCAGTTTTCTCATTTATTTAAGGGATAGTTGAGCTGCCTTATTATTAGATTAGCTTTTGCTTTTTCTTCTACACCTCAGCTATAGGCTATCAAATTTCTGTCCTGTTGCCTAAGCTCAACAGCTGTGTTGTATTGTATTAAACTTATATGTATTAGAACAGATTATTCAAATCCTGGCCCACTGCTATTCCACAACAGATGGAATATAATAATAACAGAGAGCGGAGTGATGTCACAGGTTCCCTTTAATACCT
The DNA here is from genome assembly GCA_033117975.1 of Parotocinclus spilosoma. Classification (NCBI taxonomy): domain Eukaryota; kingdom Metazoa; phylum Chordata; class Actinopteri; order Siluriformes; family Loricariidae; genus Parotocinclus; species Parotocinclus spilosoma. The sequence goes on along the minus strand of JAVSBV010080072.1, from coordinate 3,110 downwards.
TAATTTGCCAGATTTGACAACATTTTTAAGCCAAGGACCACATTCCTTGTTACCTTACCTAATGCATGCCAATCATCATCTGTGATCATCATCATCTCTTCTAGTCAGAGATCAGATTGCATAATGGTATACGAAATTTCTTTTTTAATAGGAGGATGAGGAAGAGGAGAAAGAGGGAGAGAGAAAAACACAGAAGAGAGAAAAGAGAGCGACCTTTTGCTTCTAACAAACACACTTTGGTTAGCAGCCATGATTTGTATAGCCAATCAGCTTACTCCTGGGTTCCGTTTTTGTTTATAGAGGTGGCATGATGACCTTCTCTTTTTTTGCCCTTGCACCTCCTGCTCTTCCTCCGCTCTTTCTCTTCCCCCCACTCCTTCTCTTCCTCGTCCTCCTGAGCCCTCACTTGCTGGTCATGGTGTAGCAGCCGTCTGGGTGCCACTGCATGTCACGCACACGCCTCATGGATTGCATCTGTGGGCAGCGGGCACCATACTCATTAAAATGCCTGTAGTCACCCTTCTCCAGCAGGTACTGGCTGCCACGGTAGCCTGGGTACTGGTAGCCCACCCAGCTGAAGGAGGAAAGCAGATGTGATGAGACACATAGCGGAAAGAATGCAGAAAAGATATTTGTGGGCGTTAGGAAGTGTGCCAGTGGGTACGAAGGTAGAATGTGTAGGAGAGATAAGAATGAATAAAGAGAGCTACTGTAGGTGAAAGTGCAGAAAGTTGGTGGTATTAGTATGGCTCACTTACTCACAAATTTGCAGTTGCTATGGCCAAAATTATCTGGACACCTCTTTTATGTCTATGTTTTTAGCCATATCTACTACAAATAGCCAGTGGGGAACCATCAGGGAGAACGAAGCTTTTTATAAAATGATAATTTTGTTATTACATTGAATTTTATTATATTGAATATTCTATACATTTTTGTTTCAAAGAATCACAATAGTTCCTTTAATCCTTTAGCATTTAATCTCGCCATCTATCCAAATAGTCACGTTATCATGTTTTTGTAAGGAAGAAAGGGGCTACAGATTTAGGATTCAAGTGGATAGGATGGGTGGACAATAAAGTCAAGTTAGTACATTGATTGGTTGTACAATGGCTTCTGTAAGGTTTCTGCATAGAAGAAATGTCTTTTAGACAAAGAACATGAAGGATTGCTTTGTTGGCTTGTTTGGAACTTACTTTAAAATGATTGATTATTTATTTGTTTGCCTTTATACATTTTATATTTGCAGATTATTTGTAATTCTGTCAAATTTGCTGTTTAATAAGGCTTTAGTTAAATCTGTTTTCGATGCTGTAATTGCACTGATTTGTGTGAATTTACAAGTTTAAAATGCAAAATGGCTGGATTTAAATGCTGTTTTTAAATGACTGACCTTTAAAATTTGATTTATGGATTCATTTTTTGGAATTTATTCCTCAAATTAAAGGCATAGCTTAACAGTCACAATTTACCATTTCTAACAGGTGCATATCATCAAGCATTCACCCTAAATAGACCAGAATATTAAATCTTCAAAGGCCAAGCAGGAGCAACTTGATTTCATTAAAAAAATATATTTAAGAGACTTTGGTTTTACCTGGATGGAATGAAAACCTCTAAATAGGAAGTCATGTAAGTTCTTGCTTCAGCATCACACATAGCCACAGTATAAGCACCATTACAAATGGATTGCCAGGTTTGTGTGACAGACAGACTTGACTGGCCAACATTTAACCCTGATAAATTGGAACAGGGATGAAAAGCCCAGCCTAATGCTGTTAGTACTTAGTGGATCCCTGAAATTGTGTTCCAAAATGAATTAAAAACCTTGCCAAAAAAGGGGGTTGTAGCAGTTTGTTATTGGGTATCAATGTTAATACCCAAAAACTGACAATTCAAACAATTGCTTACTGACGAACCGTATGAATGCCCATATATTTTGACCATTAAATTTTGACGAAAGAAAGAAAATCTGCTTTAAAAATCTGATTTTAAATTTGGATTGTGGTATTACACATAATTGGTACTTTGCCCAGCACTTACGTGCCACAGCTGACCATGATGCTGCCAACTCGGTCAGTGAAGCCGTAGGCGTAGAGGCTGGGCACGTCATCGTCCATGATCTCCATCTTTCGACCCTTATAATCTCCAGTCTCATACAGACAGATCTTATGCTTCTCTGGGTCCTAAAGCAGATATATTAAATTAATGATTTTTCATTACATCTTGATAGAGTGTCATAACAACATTACACATCTATTCAAACACTACCTCATCTATTCAAACACTACCTCTTCTATTCAAACACTATCTCTTCTATTCAAACACTACCTCATCTATTTAAACACTACCTCTTCTATTCAAACACTACTTCATCTATTCAAACACTACCTCTTCTATTCAAACACTACCTCTTCTATTCAAACACTACCTCATCTATTCAAACACTACCTCTTCTATTCAAACACTACCTCATCTATTAAAACACTACCTCATCTATTCAAACACTACATCATCTATTCAAACACTACATCATCTATTCAAACAATACCTCTTCTATTCAAACACTATCTCATCCATTAAAACACTACCTCATCTATTTAAACACTACATCATCTATACAAACACTACCTCATCTATTTAAACACTACCTCATCTATTCAAACACTACCTCTTCTATTGAAACACTACATCATCTATTTAAACACTACCTCATCTATTCAAGCACTACCTCATCTATTCAAACACTACCTCATCTATTTAAACACTACCTCATCTATTTAAACACTACCTCTTCTATTCAAACACTACCTCATATATTCAAACAATACCTCATATATTCAAACACTACCCCATCTATTTAAACACTACCTTATCTATTCAAACACTACCCCATCTATTTAAACACTACCTCATCTATTTAAACACTACCTCATCTATTCAAACACTACCTCTTCTATTCAAACACTACCTCATCTATTCAAACAATACCTCATATATTCAAACACTACCCCATCTATTTAAACACTACCTCATCTATTTAAACACTACCTCATCTATTTAAACACTACCTCATCTATTCAAACACTACCTCTTCTATTCAAACACTA